>CAIGRH010088351.1:0-19143 GCA_903798295.1 Fraxinus nigra
GGAAAGTTGAAATATACGACTGCAACAACAATGTTCATACACATGAACAAATTCAAGCACATTCAAACGAAGTGATTAATTTAACAACAGGAATACTGACAACCTCAAGATTTGCTAACTACAGATGCTACGTAAAGAAAACTCCAAACAGACCACTGAGAATTGACATCAAACAATATCAACCTTCGATACATAATGTGTAAATATATAATACATTTAGTCATTATTATAATATTCCGTTCCTTCCTTCATATAATTTTATATTTACCATACCTATTACATTACATATAAAACTATTCATTTTGTAGGCCAAACTGTGGAGTTTTTTTTTTGCTCAAATACATAGAATGTTTCATTCTAGGCTATCCAATACAAGTAGTTTCTGTAGACAGAATGATTTCATATAGACGAAATATTGCCGTTGATATCTGCTACAATGAATACTTCCTCAAAAAATCCTGACTGCTGGTGCTCGTTCTTTTACAGAGGATTTGGACCCCAATTTCTAAATATGTCACTCTATGGGACTATAATAATTGTTACCTATGAATTGATAAGTATGTTGATATCGTCATTGATCATTAAGGCAAACGTAGATGCTAGCAGTTTGTGTTTGAATTCTTGAGCATGTAGTTTGCCATTTATATCTAAAAGCTGTTTCAAATTATTATTACATAAAATCGCACTACGGATGTTTTATTAATTGCAGAGATTTTTTTTAATTGAAAGTTGAAAGAAGAAAAAAAATTAAGAATCTCTCCATGCTGGGACGGAGAGAAGCAACATCTCCGTGTGCACGAAGAGACATCAACTCCTCGTGCACGCACGGGAAAAAACGAACTCCCGTGCGCGCACAGGGAGTTTATTCTTCTTTTTTTTTTAAACATGACCTACATATCTGTAAGTTCTTGGAGAAAGAGGCGGTGGCGACGTTAAAGGCAAAAAGACGAGCAAGCTTCGTGGCACGGGTGATTGGACCAGAGGAAGAAAAAGAAAGAGCTGCTAAGAAAAACAGAAAGAAGGAAAATCAATGGCTCAATCCTACCCATCTCAACTCCACTTCCCCTCTTCTTTTTCTTCTTCTTCCTCTTCATGGAAACCCCACAAAAATCTCAACTTCCTTTCAATTTCACCCCTAAAACTTCCCCGTATTATGTCAAAATCCCAACCATTCCTTTTATTCTTTCCTTCACACCCTCAAACTCAAGACATTGAAATTGAAAATCCCAACGATCCCGTCAAATCCCCTTCTAACTGCGCCAATAATTCATCTACTCACAAGGTTAATAATCAATTTACTCTCCTTGACACGAGCATATGCATATATAAATGTATCTATTTTTATTACTTCTTTCTGAATAAATTTTCTAATAATTTTTTTGAATTTTGTAATTTAATGTGATTATGATATTTCCATTGCTAGATGATATAGGGGAACGGTTAACAGTCATGATTAGTGAATCGTTAGAAATGCATGGGCTCCTGAATTAATTGGTCAAGATTCGACTATTTTCTTGTAAGAGATGAATAGTGTAAGCACAAACTCACTGTTAAGTGAGGACAATTTTAAAACTTACTTGTAAAAGTGTGAAAACTCCAAGTGAGCAAATGAAATAATGGAAAATATTCAATGCACATTAAATCAAATTATTTTGCTGACATAGTATTACCAAGCGACTATTACCTCATATTTCTCACCTACCATCCACCAAACAATAATAATCACCTACCATCCACGAAATAATAATAACATCAATAACATCCACCTACCTATTTCTCACATATCATGCACCTAACACCAACATACCAACTTACCAATCTTTCCACTCGTAAAAACAATCAAATATACAATAACCACTAAGCAATTTAATCAATGAAAATATTAATTAAATAAATGAACACAAAATATTTATTACATTTATACTTATTTTATATTTATTTTACAGATAGTGTATAAATTTTAAAATTCAAAGCCACCACAACATTATAATAACACTCAATTTGAATTTAAACAATACAAAATATTTTTGATACAGTAATTGTTAATTTTTGAAACATATTTTTATTCTCCACGGAAAAATATATTCTCACTATAATTAGTAATTGTTAATTTTTGAGACATATTTTTATTCTTCACGAAAAAATATATTCTCCCCATAATTACTACTAAATGTACATTATTAAACATATTTTAAGTTACACCATCAATCTCCATCTACTTACTCCTCACCTATCATCTTACCAACCCCAACATATCAACTTACTAATCTCAACAACCACCAAACTCAACCACTTTTTTTTATTGCCGTTCAAAGACAAGAAAAACCCATATTTTTTATTTGTACTTTAAAAACTTTCTCTATGAATATAAATATGTGAGCACTCAGATTTCAACTTTCAACACACCAACACTTTCAGTATATCATCTTCCTCTACTTTCATCTGTTTCTGTTCTAACAAAACTCCTTGCAAAGTTTATTATCTTTTTTTTTTAATTCTAAAATGTCAAACATAATCAATGAAAATATAAACTAAATAATTCAATACCAAAAATTTATTACAGTAAATTTCAAATTTATATTTATTTTAATGTATAAATTTAAAAAAAATCATTGCCGCATATTATAATGACAACCAATTTGGATTTTAAGAAAAAAAATATTTCCGATACATTAATTTTAAGTTTTTGACGCACATTTTTACTCTCCATTTCAAACTACGAGAAATTTCCCTATAATTACTACTAAATATACATTATTTACCATATTTTAAATTACATAATATTCCCAACATATTAATCTTCACAATAAAGATGAAGACAATAAGAATCATATAATAATATTAATAATATCACCATTAATTTCTACCTACCCATTTTTCATCTACGATCCAACTAACCCCAACATTATCTAAATTTTGGAATTATATTTATTTTACAGATAATATATAAATTTAAAATCAATGTCGCAACAAAACTATAATCACAACCAATTTTAATTTAAACAACACAAATTATTTTCGCTACATTAATTCTTAGTATTTCAAGCATATCTCTATTCTCCATTATCAATCACAGAAAAACATATTCTCTCTATAATTACTACTAAGTATACATTATTTAACATATTTCAAATTACATAACATTCCCAGCATTGAAAACTTTTTTTCCCATTTAAAATAAAAAACAAACTTACTTTTTAACTACACATTATTTAACAAAGTTTACACTATATAATCTTCAAAATAAAAATAATATTAATCATATCATAATATTAATATAATAATAACACCACCAATCTTCGTCTGCCCACTCCTCACCTACCATCCCACCAACCCCAACCTACCAACTCACCAATCCTTTCATTTCACTCATAAATTCAACCAATTATATACCAACCACCAAACTAAACAATTTATTTCACCTTTATTACCAATCAACCCCATATCTCTTTTATACTTTAAAGACTATCTCTATACATATAATTGTGTGCGCACTCAAATTTCAACTTCCAATACACAAATACTTTCGATATATCATCTTTTTATACTTCCATGTGTTTCTGTTCTAACAAAATTCCCTGCAAAATCTAGGTAACCTCTTTCATATTGATTTGAATAATATGAATACTCTCAAGGTTTTTGAAGTTGTCTTCAATGTCAAATTCTGAAACTTGTGTATGTTTTGATAATGTCGCTTATGATTTCGTAATACCATTCTCATGTAGTTCCATCCATTTTTGTATAGTTCAATACAAATTCTATAGTCTATTTCATATTAAATCCAATATTAGTTATACAAACAAAATGATATTGATAATAAGTATTATCAAACCACATATAAGTTTCAAAATTTGACATTGAAGACATCTTCAAAAACCCTGATTGTATTCATACTACTCAAATCAATATAAAATAGTTTAATTAGAATTCGTAAGAAATTTCTTAGAAACAAATGGAAGTACACAAAAATAATATGTCAAAAGTGTTGATGTTATATCATCCTCCTATAATTCCATCCATTCTTATATAATTCCCTACACATTTTAAGTGTCATATTCCATATTCAATTAAATAATTTTCTCGTCCTATTACGTTGGAAGAACTGTATGGATATTCATAAAATCCAATTATATGAAAATATGTTCTCCATGGTTTAGTTTGATCACTCATAAGGAAGGTTTGAAATATATATTTCCATTGAGGTCTTATGTAATTTCTCAGACTAATAATATACGTTGTACTAGCTTAGCTTATTAACAATTGGGTTTTCATCATATAAAGAAATATTTCCATATTTTGCTATTTCTTCGCATGTTTTATTTTCTAATACTAATTATAGATAATATATCGAAATATCTCACTTAAATAAACGAAAAATTTGGAACCCGTTCGGTAGAGATTCAATTTTAATTGGATTTTAATTAACGTCTATATTTTCAATTTTAATCTCTATCGAGCGAAGCCTTAATATTTTTTTATTCTATACAATTCCCATTAAATTATTTACATGTTCTATTATAAACGAAAATAAATTTCTGTATTTATAATAAATATAATATTGTAATGTTGGAAGAGAAATTGTTACCAAAGAATAAAGGAAAGACATTTCACTTATTACGTCATATTTACTATTCACATATTATGTTAGACAAAATATGTACAAACTTACCAAACTTTCCAAATTATTAGACGCTAACATTGCCTCAAAAAATATTATCACCAATGCATCGCACAGCCCAAAACTAGTATAAGTAAAAGATTCATGTACAATTAAATTAGAAGTAAAAGAATTCATTTATTAAGTTCAAAAAAAAAATAAATTACAAGTACAAATAATCTCATAATTTTTTATTTTTTACTTTCATTACTGGTCTTCTAATATGACTTAGCATAAAAAGTCACTTCTTAATCCACAAAATATCATTTCAGCATGCTGTGTCAAAAGTGCCAAGGAATAATACACCGTCCATTAATGACAATGGTACCCCTACAACCCTAGAAATTATTACAATTGTATTCATAATTCTTTCTTATAAATATGGAGTTTTAATTCTCAATATAACACACAATCCTATTAACTTTTATTATATTTTCTCATTTTCTCTCTTTTTATAACACGTTATCAACACGATTATCTCAAAATCAAAATGAATTAGTTAGAAGATAATAATTTTTATAAGTATAATCATCCACTACGTGTACCGATATCAATTTTGTGATGTGTAAATTTTTTTATATACATATGCATTAATTCCCAATCTTTTTTTTTAATACATGTGAATTTTTCTACATGTACATTAATTCTATCATTGCCTTTTGATTCATGTCTTTTGATAAGTGGAATTCATGCCTTTAACTTTTATATATGTGAATTCACGTGTTTGTTATATTTTGCATGTTGGTAAATGATTTAGTCAATTATATTAACTTCTATATATGAAGATTTTTTTTTCCTAATGCATCTTTAATAATTAATCTTCATATCAAATCATGTTTGTATGGTAATTAATATTTTTAAGTCGATTAAATTTTTTAGATGTTATTTTATAAATTTCAAATTGATCATATATCATGTTATTGCTGCTGAAGCAACAAAATATTATAATTAATATTTTAGAATAATATTACTTATATGAATATTTCTATTAAAATATTGTTACTCTTGAAATAGCACAATATTATTTACATATATTTTACTTACTCTCAAATAACATAATTAAGTACGATCTAATAGAAATTATATTTTTACTCTCGAAAAGTAAATCCTTATATAATATATTAAAATAACATGTGATTACTCTTGAAAAGCATGAAATTATAAATTTCAATATTCCAAAAGAATATTGATCTATTGCTCTTGAAGAAGTAATAAATATAACATGTTCTCGAAGTAATACACATCTTGAATAATATATATCTCATTGTGTTCATGAAGAAACACAATTAAACAACTCAATATTGTATTGTAATTTTTAAAGGAAAATAATTTTCTATATTACTAATATTCAAGCAGAATATTAATTTATCGCTCTTGAAATGCATGAATTATAATTTTCAATATTCTAAATAAATATTGACATATTGTTCTTAAAATAATAATAATAAAAGACAACATGGTCTCGAAGTAGCAAATGTTTCAAAAAAATTATCATTTTGAATTAGAGTTTATCCTTGAAGGAAAACATACAACTCATGTCATGTGGACATTGATTCTTAGATGATTATATCATAGTTAATCATATTTTCGAGAATTGACTATGTCTTTTATTTGATTGAGTAGTTATTCAAACGATAAAAATTATATTGAATCAAAAGTTGAATTTGACTTTATTGTTTGACATGACTAATTGGATCATCACTGAATCAATAATTATGTGAAATTAAAAATTCAAATGATATTCAATGAAGAACCATAATATTTTTCAATAAAGTGAAATCTTATATGATGTTTATTCTCTTTCATGAAAAAATTTCATTAACCATCGGTAGCTAAAAAATGGATTGAATTCCCTATATTTTTGAAAATTAATCAGGGTGAAAATGAGGGCCCATTATCCTCCATGTTGAAAATCTAAATATTATTTTTATTTAATAAATTTGATACATATACTAGATGATTGCATGGTGTCGCAACTTGAATTTTGCAAAATTACTGTTCAAATTTTAAATTGTGAGCACATTTTTCAAATTATACAATCAAGGTAGCGTGTCTTACTAATACTAGTGATCCTAAATCTCATCCTTTTAAAAAGTATTAGTTGAGATATTAGCAAATGGTTTAACATTATTGTTTGTTAAATATCTCCAATTAATTTAATTGAGAACAAAGTACTTATAATTTCTATTGAGGAAATGTTATTACACATCATGCTAGCATCATAGTTCTCCATGTTATCATTGGCTTATAGTCGAGCCTAAATTTTTCGTCTACTTATTTTGATAGTATGTAAAATTGATCCACCACAATACACCGAGATGAAAAGTAATTAATACTAAGAATAAATGCATGGTTTGAACCTTTATCCTAAACAAGTGATATTTTATGAGGTATGTAAAAATGATTGTCAAATTGATAGGACAATTACCTCGGTATTAGGGGGAATTAAGAAACTAAAATAATGTACAAATACATCAATATCTAATTCTCGCAAAAGATAATTCAAACCAAAATGAATTAACAACGTATCATGCACTAGCTTTAAATGCTCCAACAAGAATTGATGTCATATGAGGACAATTCGTTAACATTGTATTTGATATATCTATAGCAAACGCCGAAGCGTGATAATATTTGATTTTAATGAAAAAATCTCCAAACCATAATAGAAAAATTAGTAAAAAAAAGGTCCCATTAAGGAGGCATATACTCTTGATGAGTATTTAGACATAAGAACTTATAAAACACCATAATAGGTTCGGGTATCTGATATGTTGAAAATTGAGATATTTCAATAAGTTATGTCATTATAGAAAAGAAATATAATCGGAAAAGTAAAGTAAAAAAAAAAGTTGTCGACAACACTTTTGTACATAATATACTGCATTATATTATGAATAGTTAGGAATTGAAATAAATGCGTCGAAACATATTGATCGAAATAATGATTAGCCAAATACAAGGAACGCAATCCTAAATTGAAGAAGTCAGAAAACCTAAAAGTGCATACTTATGCAAAATGAAAATGGAAACGGTAAAGTCGTAATATGAAATGTACGACTCTTTATATAATGAATTTCACAAAGATCACGGTATATGAAATCACGTATTTACTCCATATCATGTTATCTTAACGATGCATGAAAGTTGAAATATGTTATAGTCAACTCATCGACATGACTATTAATGTTATCCCTGAAAGATTTAATATGCCTAAATATAATTCAAATGATATTATCATGAGAATGAGTAAATGTGCATTGTACTCTTTTTCCCTTAACCGATATTTTGTTCCATTGAATTTTCTTGGCAAGGTTTTAATGAGACAACATTTATAGCATATTCAAAAGAATAATGTACTTTTTCTTTCATTAGGATTTTTCTAGCAAAGTTTTTCCTGATAAAGTTTTAACGATGCATATTATTTGTGTAATGAATGTATATAACATACAAGACATTTACCCTCAAAATCTCCTACATGTATGAGATTCCCCAAGAGATCAATAGCTATTTTTCAAATCATCATGTTACTACATTCATCAAAGATTAATAAATCTCGTATGAAGATGATGTTATTTGAAAACGACACAAGACAACATGATGCATACTTCACTAGAAATTGTAATATTGAAGACAGTGACATACAAGAAAAAGATGAATTGATATAAGAATTGAAATCAGAGGAGCAGTCGTACTCTTCTTCATTCGATCAAGTTTTGTCTTACTGGATTTTCTTGATAAGATTTTTACGAGGTAGATATTTTGTAATGTATCATTCAATGGAGAATGTTGTAAATGATAAGTTTATTAGTGAATGAAATTGTACCATGTAGTCCTAGAAATTATTATCATTGTATCCCAAATTCTTTCCTATAAATATGATGTTTTGGTTCTCAATATAACACACATATCTATTAACTTTTATTCTTTTTATCTCATTTTATAACAATTATATGATTATTTCATTTTTAAACTAGTTATAATTATTTGTGGAAAAAGACAAAATAAGAAATAAATATATAGCTTGTTGAATTTGTATAAAAATTCAAGAGTTCCACTTTTTATGTATGAAAATTCTCTATTTACACAATATCAACGAAATATTTGGATAAAAATCATCTGGACAAACAAAGTTATTTTATATCTAGACGTGCTTTTTAGAAAATTGGGACAAACCTGTTACGCCTCATTTATGAGGCTCAAGGAAAAGGTGCCACGTGGTGGACTACCCGCCACGTGGAAAGTAGTTGAAGAAAGTCAAAGATTCACAACGTCAAATAACGAAGTGATCAAACGGGCCGAGGTCCTTGCCTCAGAAAGTGAAGTTCTTGTTGAAGCATTACAATTTGGGCTGAACCACTACTTGAGGAAAACGCAGAAAGGGGCTAAGGCTCTCCATCTTTTCGAGGCTCAAACCATCCGATGTCCTTAAGCTGACGTTGTCCTATGATACAAATTTGAAGATCTTTTGGATTTGATTGATGTAACGTCTGTAATAAAGCATGTCGGTGTGTCAATGTGTCAGTCTACAACGTAGAACGACTAATCCCTTGTCAATATTATAGGAGTATACATTGATTTGAGGTTTAGCGTATGAGATGTGACCATATGGTACTGCTCCAACGTTCACCACGTCGGCCATGGCAGTATAAATAACTCCTCGTAAAAAATGGGGGTGACATCTTGGCAATCAAGAAATCAAACACAATATATATTCAAAAGCTCTCAAGATATTTAGAGTAAAATATTTAGCAATTCCTTTATCTATAGTGAACGTTTTCGTCAAAAAGTGCCTCCGCGCTCGTTTCAGACTAATTATTGTACTTATTCTGGTAAGAACGCGTCGGAACCGTACTTGACATGACAAGAGTGGGCCCAACATCTGTTGCATTCATTTTTTGGGTCAGCAAAACCCATCTTATTTATTAAATTTGAGGATGGATTTGTCAGGAAACAAATGCTCGGGACAATATTGAAAATTATCTCTAACTCCGGGGACGGTAGTGGAAATTCACCTTATTTCATCTACATGTATCTGACCCCCAAGATTTCCAGGGTTTTGCCAAGCTCCTCCTCCTTAGTCCATACATACGGAAGACTTCGCCATCCTACACCTCCTCCTCGATAATCCGGACATACGGAAACCATCCAAAAATTTACTATTCTTTCAGTTCTGTAAAATATTAGCATTTACAGAATGCTTCTGCGGACCCTTTTGCTTTCCAAAAATCTCAGGCATGGAAGATATGCTCTTAATAAAAATCTAATAAAGATGGGGTTTTCCTCGTATTTCGATAACCCCGTTTCGAATTCCCCACCAATTAATGCGGAGAACTGTAAATTTATTAGAAATTACTGTTCGGGGAATCATAGGAGTGAAGATTCCACCGAGTGGACTGACGAAATACAGTATTTAGATGAGTCAGGAAGTGTCATTTTCTCCGGTAAGGGAATAAGATCAGTCGAGCCAGGGGTTGATGACCATGTAATGGTGGGAGGTATTAAAAAGCCCATGTTGAATGCCTCAGCCGTTGCTAAGATGGTTGAGGTTGTAAAGAGGTGGAGATGGGGCCCTGATATGGAGACCCACTTGGATAAATTGCAGTTTCTGCCAAATATGACTCACATTGTGCAGGCCTTGAAGATCATCGATGACACTGATGCTTCATTGAGTCTGTTTCGATGGGCTAAGAGGCAATCTTGGTACGTGCCAAATGATGAGTGCTATATTACATTGTTTGATAAGTTGAATTTGAGTAGGGATTTTGATGAAATTCAGTTGGTTTTTGAGGAAATGGTTCGTGATTCCGGTGAAAATTGGACGTCGTCCTTTAGTGCGTACAACAGGGTAATTCAATACTTGGCTAAGGCAGAGAAATTGGAGGTGACATTCTGTTGTTTCAAGAAAATTCAGGAGTCAGGTTGTAAACTTGACACACAATCATATAATTCGCTCATAACTTTGTTTATCAATAAAGGGTTGCCTTATAAGGCATTTGAGATATATGAGAACATGGAAAAAGATGGTTGTTCCTTGGATGCTTCAACATATGACTTGATGATACCGAACCTTGCTAAGTCCGGTCGTCTTGATGCGGCAATGAAGCTTTTTCAGGAGATGAAAGAAAAGAATTATCGACCAAGTTTTGGGATTTTTGTTTCTCTTGTTGATTCAATGGGTAAGGCTGGGAGGTTAGATACATCAATGAAATTATACATGGAGATGCAAGGTTTTGGGTTGAGGACATCTGGAGCCATGTATGTTTCTCTAATTGAGTCATTTGTTAAGGCTGGGAAGCTGGAGACAGCTCTCAGGCTGTGGGACGAGATGAAGAAGGCAGGATTTAGACCTAACTATGGGCTCTACACCATAATTGTTGAGTCCCATGCTAAATCTGGGAAGCTCGATACTGCAATGTCGATCTTCTCGGATATGGAAAAGGCTGGATTTCTACCCACTCCATCCACCTACTCTTCTCTTCTGGAGATGCATGCGGCTTCTGGTCAAGTAGATGCTGCCATGAAGTTGTATAACTCAATGACTAATGCAGGTTTGAGACCAGGTTTAAGCACTTATTCAACTCTTCTGAGTTTACTTGCAAAAAAGAAGCTCGTGGATGTGGCTGCAAAAATTTTACTTGAGATGAAGACCATGGGATACTCTATTGAAGTGAATGCTAGTGACATTCTGATGATTTACATTAAGGATGGTTCTGTTGATCTTGCTTTGAAGTGGCTGCAGTTCATGGGTTCATCAGGCATCCGAACAAATAACTTCATAATTCGACAGCTCTTTGAGTCGTGCATGAAGAATGGCTTATATGAGTCTGCCAAGCCTCTCCTTGAAACATATGTAAATTCTGCTGCGAAGGTTGACCTCATACTTTACACATCAATTCTAGCCTATCTCGTGAGATGCCAGGACGAGCACACGGAGAGGCATTTGATGTCAATCTTGAGTACTACAAAGCATAAGGCTCATGCATTTTTATGTGGACTCTTCACAGGTCCTGAACAAAGGAAACAACCAGTTCTGTCTTTTGTAAGGGAGTTTTTCCAAGGTGTTGATTATGAGTTAGAGGAAGGATCTGCCAGGTATTTTGTTAATGTCCTCCTTAATTACCTTGTTCTAATGGGGCAAATAAATCGTGCTCGGTGCGTTTGGAAAGTTGCTTATGAGAACAAGCTCTTCCCCAAGGCAATAGTGTTTGATCAACACATTGCCTGGTCCCTGGATGTTAGGAACTTATCAGTTGGAGCTGCTCTTATAGCAGTTGTACACACCCTTCATAGATTCAGAAAGCGCATGTTGTATTACGGTGTTGTCCCAAGACGGATCAAATTAGTCACAGGACCAAATTTGAAGATTGTGATTGCACAAATGCTGAGCTCAGTTGAATCACCATTTGAGGTCAGTAAGGTTGTTTTGAGGGCTCCAGGGGATACAGTGCTAGAGTGGTTTAAGAAACCGATTGTACAACAATTCCTTGTGAATGAGATTCCGTCAAGATCCGATATTTTGATGCATAAATTAAACACGCTTTTTCCTAGTTCAGCACCTGAAATAAGATCTTTGTCCCCTCCTAAACCTCTTGTTTCAGGGAAGGCACTGTAACTATGAACTATATTATGGGATGTATGTGTAATGTTGAATTCCAAGTTATTGATCACCTGATGCCTGGTTTATACGAGTTTTGAAAGTAATGATGCCTCCATGTTTTAATTTGATAATTTTCTTTCTGCAGATTGAGGCTTGAGCTTAAAACTAGGTTGAACTCTTTAGGCGATTCTTCGACCTTTTCCATCTTTGATATCTGAATGGTGTTGTTTATTCGAGTTTAACAACTTTGAGTTTGATCTTATCATCTGTTTATTAATTAATTTAAGCTAAATTTTGTCAGTCATGAGTTTTTTTCCCACTTTAGTTTATCACTTATATTCTCTCATTAGAGCCTGTTCTTGATAATTTCTTCGTATATTTGGACTACATCAAGATTTCGATGCTGGACATCCATTTTCCTTCCATATGTGCTTGCGCTATCAAAAGTAAAAGATTTTGTGTAAACTTACTCCCTTAAGTTTGACTGGTTGTAATTGATTTCAGTCTCATCTCAACTTCCTCCACACATCTGCAATTCTCGGCCTTTTCGCACTAAACCCTCTGTTTCAGGTTCGATCTTTGTCTCAAAGTTTGCCTATGTGAATTGATTCTGGATTCCTTTTTTTTTTCCCCTCATTTAGTGGGAGTTTTTATCCCATTTTGCTGTAATCAGCAAGGACATTTTTATGGGTTATTTATTAGTTTGGTCCAGGTCGTTATTTAACTGTTGAACCATTAAAATGCATGCAATTCATTCTTCTCAATGTAGTTTGTGTTTCATTTATATATCCAATTTTTCTGCCACATCTGGTTGTCAAATATGCATTTTTTTCTGGAGCATGTACTTGTTGAGTTGGATCCATTTCTTATTTTTGAAATATCAAAGTAGATTCATGTTGTCTTTATGAGAATATCGAAATCATATATTTATTTGTCAAAAATGATCTTCGAACGAATGAGAAATTAGAGTCCAAAGTTACCCATTGAAAGAGGTTTATGTTTTGCAGAGAGAACTAGTATTGCCATAGAGAAAAATTGACGTGACAAATACTAGTTTCTATATGATCCCACTTTCTAAACCTTGCCATCAAAAGGAGAAATTACTGGGTAATTTATCTTACGATTAACGTACATCAAGTGATTCTTGGCCATATATAAAACATTCTATCCGCCAAATGATTCGTCCATTAGAAAGAAAATAAAAGGATTGTAGCAGTAAACTGCACCACTGGAAGTAATAACACAATAACATTATTCTTCCCTACTCGGGGTCCATAATAACAATGATAAAGTTAAAAGCATAGATGGGCAATCCTCATTTAGGAGTCAAACTGAAAACCCAAGAGCTCTATATTTTGGGCATGAAGCTTTGAAAAGCTCCAGTATTCTGAGATGGACATGGCCAGATGTTGTGTATTAGGACTCCAAAACCATCTGTAACAGGCAGTTATCGTCCGATATTTGGGAGCTTGATTGACATTTTAAAACGATTTCTTTTCATAAGAAACCAATCCATGAATACCACCTTCAACCTGTGCTGCTCCAGTTCTTACCTGAGAAGTAGAAAGAACAAATACTTAAGTTCAACAAAGTTTACTACTTGCAACAGATAAGAATTTTCCCACATTTAAAAAGTTTATCCATTCATTTGGAAGTATTGATACGAGAAGGGTCATCTCTTGGCAGTTCCGAATTGAGGGTGTTTGCTTTGACAAGTCTTGTCAAGTGTCAATTCTCAAGAATCCAGATCTTGTTAAACTGAATTCAGAACTGGATTCTTGAGAATTCAAAGTCTAACGATTGAGTTCTATATTTCTCAAGAAATATAATCTGGCTAACTGAATATCACAACATGACTTCATATTTAGTATGAACTGTAGCTAGAATAGCAATGAAAGGAAAATCAAAAGTATTAATCCAACCTCGAGCCTTAGCACGCCTGATCTCAAAAGGTCATGAGCAGACTGCAGGGAGGAAGCACCAAGATCTTGGAAACCCTGCTTTACTGCTTGCATAGTGTAAGGAATGAACTTCAGTACAGAACCTTTATCTGCAACCGCCCCAACAACCCCTTGAGCAATCTTCAACTTAGCCGTATCACCCAAGTACCTGGCATCACTCCCTTTCATCATTGCTTCTAGCGATCCCATTCCTCGATACTTTTTGACACGACGACCACCCTATAATTGCATGTTAGGGATAATTTTAACAGGGTTATAATGTAGTCACCAGTGGGAATATTCTACAGGAAAGACAAAATCAATGCATAAAATGAAAGGGATTAAAAAAAAAAAAAAAAGAGGGAGATAGAGAAGGAAGAGTCAAAACCACCACATTCAAAATTAATAAAATAAAAAAATGGAATTACGAGTACATATTAGAACAAGCAGGCAGATGAACAAAGAGAAACATGCAATCTTAAACCTGCTAGTTATAAACATTCTGAATGCACGGTTATTACAAGTGCGCTTCAATTATATTATGTTCTGCCATTACCCGAGTACAATCTATTACCTTGCCAGACAGAATCGATAATCATATTCAATTTTATACTGCAATAAGTTTTTTTAGGCTTCCAGTAAAATCTTTGTAATCTTATATTCATATTTCATTTGCCTGATGTTCCAGGTTTAGCACAGATATATCTTATGACACTTTTTAATGGGATTTAGAGGCTCTGGCAAGCCAGTTCTGTATCTGCAGAGGGGAGTGATTACCTAATAAATTTCCAATTTTCAATGTAAGCACACTCATAAAAAATAACAAGAACATCATAAGCACATGGGCAGCTACCTTGAACTTGAAACACATAGACCAATCTTCAGAAAAGGCAAGAGGTTTGTAGAAAATACCACGAACTCAAAGCTGGAGGAAAGTTTAAGGATGTGATTGATGGATATTATTGAGGAAAGAATGTATATTAAATAGTGATATGATGAGAAATATGTGGTTAAAAAATAAGAAAAAATTATTGATGGGATGAAAAATATTATTTTATTGAAAAATGTGTGGTTGAAAATGAGTTATGAAATAATGTGTTTCAAACAGGGGCTAAATGTTTGACATACAAAACATAAAATGCGATAAGCACCTGATTTATGTAAGTGCCAGGAGCTTCACTGCTTCCGGCTAAGAAGCTTCCCATCATTACAGTTGATGCCCCTAAGACCAAAGCCTTGACAACGTGCCCGGAATTTGAAATGCCGCCATCAGCAATTACAGGCACACCACTCTGTGCAGCAACTGATGCAACCTTGTAAACAGCCGTTGCCTGAATTTTTTTTCAACAGAATATAATAACATACTCAAGTTAAACTGGTAGCATTTCAAATAATTCCAAATTACTATCAAACTTCTCAATAATACATTCAAAACCCATTTCCAACTAACCTAGTCAATGGCACACAGTACACATATTAAGGTGCACCAAAATGACATGAATTTGTCTATAAACAAAAAATCATGCTGGGAGAACCGAGATACCACTTGGAACAGACTAATATTGTTACAAACAGAAAGAAGAGTGACAGAATCATGCAATTTTTTTTTTTATTAAATCTCAAAACTCTTATCTAACATTTTAAATTAGGGATGGAATTTTTATCATTCAAAGACAGGTGTTTTATCAATCGAATCATCTTTAAAGATACAGTCGAGACATAAAACAGTATATACAACTACTTTTTAGAGAGCAAAACAGGCAAATTAGTAATATCAATTAGTGGCATTAGCATACCAATATTCTATTCCATCTTAACATACTACAATACCAAATTGATTCCAACATTCTATATTCTATCTTGCTAAAATACCAAATTGATTCCAACGTTCTGTTCTATCCAACATAAGCACCCTAAAATACTGAAGTAATTTCAAATTCAACATATGAACTCTAAAATACACAATCGACAGCAACAATTATTAACTGAACATATAGATCAAAACTTTGCCAATGCATACCTGCCCACGCCCAACAGCACATACTTCCTGAGTGGTACAAATGGATCCTGATCCCATCCCAACTCTCAACCCATCTACTCCTGCTTGAATCAAGTTTTGTGCTTGGTATGTTGTCACCACATTCCCACCAATCAAATCCAAATCAGGATACGTATTCTTAGCATACTTGATCATGTCAATCTGATAACTCGAATTCCCTTGCGAACTATCCAAAACCACTACATTCACCCCAGCCTTAACCAAATGCTCCAGTCTTTCCTTATCCGACTCCCTTGTCCCTATAGCTGCCCCCACTAAAAACTCACCATCCGAGCCCACTGATGGCAGTCCCAATTTCGGAAAGCCTTTTATCCTCTCGCAGTCGTCACTTGTCACAAGATTCACTATTTCTTCTCCTTCATCATTTTTATCACTCACTAAAGGTACAAATTCAAGCTCCTTTTTTTCTAAATATCCCGCAATATCCTCAAATTTATAACTAGCAGGCAATGAAACCATGGACTTTGTCATGTACTTAGAAACCCTAGTTTCCTTATCAGTTACTTTTTCCCATTCAGATATTTTAACAATTCCCAATAGTTTCGATTTCTGGGTTCCAGATTCAGTTACAAAAATGCAAGGAGAAGACGAAAACTCATCGGCGGATAGAATCGAATCAGAGGGAGATTTGAATATGAGCTCATGCTTGAAAGGAATTTTGTGCGATTTTGCTAGTCGAACCAATGAGGCCTGATGTGAAGGCGTGGTGTTAGAATGGACTATGCCAATTGCACCGAGGGAGGCCATGGCGGCCGCCATGGAGGACTCAGTCACAGTGTCCATGGGGGAGGCGACACAAGGTGTGGCAAGGGAAATGCGACGGCTGAGTTTCGTGGAGAGTGAGACAGCATCAGTTGGGAAATCGATGAAGTGGGGAAGGAAGATAACGTCATCATACGTGTATGAATATCCCTGGTTGAAGAGCCGTGTCGCCGGAAATCCATCTTCCATAATTGCAGCTCCGTCCATGATCGCCGTCGCCAAAAAAGAAAGGGTTTTTAGATATTGACAGAGAGTCGGAAGTCACGACTGGCCAGTAAAATATTGAAGATAGCGGACAGCACTATAAAGGTGGAGGGAAAAATCCAAACAGATAAATTTATTTAAGGGATGATTACAGCAGAGGCCCAAACATTTCAAATATTTGCAGACTTTTCTCCAACCTTTCATTCGTTGAAACCGTCGCCCCCTAATCTTTCAAACGTTGCGGCTGAAGCCCGAAGGGGCGGATTCCATCCAAATGCCTGATAGTTGACCAAGAATTTGAGTTTGACCACATTTTTTATATTTTTTATAAAGGGCATAATGATAACTTTCAATTTACTAAATTAAAATAAGTTAAAATTAAATTCGAGAAAAAAATAAATAAATAAAAATTTGGCAGAAGACTACTAGTTTCTACATCTGTTTGATATGGTATGCTGCCAGTTTCAACTACTCGGAGATCCAATCTCCGGTGAAGCCCAACCAAGGAACAAGTCTCTCCGTCGTGGATCTCAAAAAACTCCCAAAGGTCACCGGCAAAGATTTGGTTTTGGGCAATGATTGTGTGGTGTGTTTGGATGACATCGAGAGTGGTCAACCGGCTAGAATGGTTCTTGGTTGCAACCATGGGCTCCATCTAATGTGCGCTGATTCTTGGCTATCTAAGCACCCGATTTGTCTTGTCGTTAGGCCAAGATTGGGCAAGAACTCATCAATCCTCCTGAGAGCAATCCCTATTGATTGTTCAATTCTCTTTACTTTTTTTTTTCTCTCTTTGAAAGTCCATTAAGGTATCAATTACTCTATTTTTGTTTTAAGTTCTGGGGTTTTAATTTGATGACAATGTTCTTGTAATAGAACAAATTTTACAGTGTTAATTATTCCATTTTTGTGTTTGCTTCCTTTCATGTTTTTTCTCGATCCTGGCTGGATAGGTTTTTGAGTGGCGGTAGGTTTGGGTGAGGATAATGGTTTGCTGTGTGAGGGGTGACGGTGGTGGACTGTAGCCGATGACCACAATCGACGTCGATAGGTGGTTGGATGGGCTTTAGAGTGGTGGTGGGTTTGGGGGAAGATAAACAGTATTTTGCCAGTTTTTATTTATTTATTTATATATTTTTTTGTTTCTCTAACTTGATTTTAACTTATTTTAATATAGAAAATTGAAAGTTATCATTATACTCTTTACAAAAAAATATAAAAAATGTGGTCAAACTCAGTTTTTTGGTCAATTAACAGGCATTTGGATGAAATCCGTCCATTGGGGCTTTAGCCGCAACATTTCGAAAGGTTAGGGGTGATGGTTGCAATGAATGAAAGGGCAAGGGAAAGTTTGCAACTATTTGAAAGGTTGAGGCCTCTGCTGCAATTATCCCATTTTTTAAAAGAAAAAAAATCTATCTTTCTTCATATCAAGAGATAAATTTTAAGTCCTTCTTTGGTTTGTATTTTTAGCGGGTTTTGACAAAAAGAGTTATGAAATTTATGATGAGAAGTTGATAAAAATTGTATGACCCATAAAATGTAGGACCGAAAATGAGTCTCTATAAAGTTAAATTATAGAAAATTGGGGCCAAACCAAAAATTTGAGTTCAAAATCACTCGCGATGCCAAGTATTACTTGGGCCATAATTGTGCTACCCGATTTTTCAAGTTTTGTTGATCATGTTATTGCAATTCATTTTGAAGATTAAGTCCATTTCAAGTTGTTAAGATGTCAATTATACTTTGAGCGCAACAAGACGAGAAGTGACGATGTGTAAAGAAATGGCACAATGATGTTGGGTCTTTATTTAAAGAAATGGGCTGAAATGTTGGTCTATTGGGCTGGACACTTATTACTTGGAGGACTTATGAGACTTCTATTTAATATCCTAGGGCTGGCTCATTTGGAAGTGAATTA
>CAIGRH010088370.1:0-13475 GCA_903798295.1 Fraxinus nigra
TATAATTATTATGCAATCTTTCCTCTTAGAGTTATTTATAGCCCTATAAATAGGGTCTTCTACTTTGTAATAGAAACAAGTTTATTATATACAATTTATAATATTCTTCACAGACTTGAAAAGGAAATTTTCGTGTGAAAATGATACTATATTAAAGGAGTCTGAGCTCCAGATTACATGGGCTTCTGTAGCTCACTTGAGATCAAGCCGATTAGCCAGTACAGTTAAAGGTCAAATTATCTCCCAGCTAAGTACAAGGTAATATCATCAGGTGTCTAGCTTTAAATTGAGAGCAATTGTCAAATAGCAGGTGCCCACCAAAACTGGTCCTTACCAATACGTTTTTGTTTTTGTTTTTTTTTTTTAAAGGGTCATTACCAATACGCTACTAGGTCTTTCAACAAACTTGATTTTAGGGAAGTTAATTGTTAATGGATGAATAACTAAGAAGACATTTTAGGAGATAATTTTTCTTGTTAACAATCAATTAGTGATTTTTCGTTTATCTATTTCTCCTATGTAATCTATAGTCTATAAATAGTCCATTGTAAATCATATTTGATATATCAATGAAAAAGATATTACATTAATTTCTCAAATTCTACAAAATCGCATAAATATCTTTCTACTTTTACTGAGCAAATGGAAACATGTAAAACTAAAAAAAATCAAAATTTTAACTAAAAAAGCGTGTCGACCCGTGCATGTCCTCATTTTGATAAATAACTACCTAGATATTAACACATCAAATATCGAAAAAAGATAGCCAATTTTTTTTTTCTTTTCCTTTTGAGAAAAGGAGAAAATGAAATGAATGAATTCTGATATAAGCCTAGTCAACTGCTAGTATGGCAGCTTTTGGAAGCACTTAAGCTGCCAAGTAGCAGCAAATCCAAGTCATCATGACTACCCAGATGATTCTCTACTCAGTAATGGAGGATATGATATCATATATATATTTAGGAAATAGACAAGCCGGAGAACCAAATTGTTAGACGATGTTGCTCTACTAAAGATGACGCACAGTGTACTAGCATTGCTGCTGATGGGGTTAAGGTCAAATTTTTCTTCAGTCATGAATTAGTAACCTAAGACATGTCGTCATTTATCATACAAGCATCTCTAATTCTTAGGTTTTCAAGTGCTACCTGAAAGAATTCTCTAGGGCTTAATGAAGAGATGCAGAATGGACACTACCTGATTAACAACACAAACAGCGGGAACATTCATATCAAATAATGTAGAGTAGATGGCTTCCTTCAGCTGTCTTGTATAAGCTTTTGCAGACACAGTATCTGAACAGTGATGATAAGAAAGAGTGACATATATGTTAACGGTAAAAATACATCAATAGGGATTCGAGATGTCATTAACCATTTGATATAGTATTCAAAATATACATTTATCCTTCATCCTTTCTCCAGTTTCGATGGAAATCCTCTACCAACGCAAGTATAAAAGTACTAACAAACACATAAGGTTTTGAACTACTCCTATTAACAAAGTTGACCTTTTAAGATAGGACCCAAAGACCCAACATGGTATCGTACCCCAATAAGCTCAAACAAGCGATTCTATCCGTCTAAAACTCAAATGTGAATTCGGATTCCTGGTGTGCTCAAAGGAGACATCATCTTGCAGGTGTATGTTAAGTGTAAAAATCCAACATTGGTTAAATATAAGTATGGTAACCAACATATAAGATGTCTACTCCTTTAAAAGTTTATATATAAGATGGGGTTGTACCTCAGCAACCAGCTGAAAACTCATTAGTCATTACCTGTTTGTGAGCAGTACAAACCAAAAAAGTTCAGATGAGAATTTAATATAGACTTCTTATTTTTCCAGAAATTAACTAACTTATCCCCCTTTTCAATTATGTAACTCCTTATCCAGGATGCAAATCTCTGGATGTATGCATGATTTGAAACAACGAAAGAAATTAGAAAAATGTGTTGAAGATCTGAGAAGAAAAGCCAGGGACTGGACATCAATGGCACGGTTTTTTGTTTTTTTTCTTTTTTAATGTCGCAAAAGTATTGTGTTCCATTAGAAAACTGTGAACTAATATAGCATAGAAACATTTGATAAACTTTAGCAAACATAAAATTCAGAATAAATGGATATAAACCTAACCATCACGATGACAAATTGGAACTGATACAACAATTGGTTGTGTATATGTTTTCACCTGCATCCTGCACATCACCGTAGTCTTAAATAAATCACAAAGGAAAAGAAGGGCAGGAAGATGAAACCATTATCAAGTCCAAATGCAATTTAATAAAAGAAAATTGTATGCCATTCGAGCCACGCCCATCCTAACATTCAATTTGCTAATTAAGAATGTTTTAATATATGGTGATGAATTATCATCATATTAGCAAATCAGAGAGTAGAACTAGGCTTTTAACATTCTCAATGGAAAATTTTGTTTGTGTTTGTGTCCATGCATTATATGAGGCACTAAAAGCCAGGATGGATTCCAAAAACAATACAAATAACATAAAGAACCAACAGTGATATTAAAAGACAAACCTGCTGCAAATTGTTGAAAAAAAATGTCCAAGTCTAGTAGGCATCGGAGACATAATGTTACCAAATTCCTGTTTATCGAAAATAATCAAAACAAATGTTGGGAAGCAGAATTCAAATTGGTCAACATACAAGTGAACAAACACCATATGCTTTAAAGAGCATGAAGTTCTGAAGATTAGCAACAGTTCCTCCAGAAAACTCCTGAATTTCTAACAAGAAGCAGGCTCACCATAAATGTTGCTGACCGCCCAGACGGAGAGGAGTACTTGCTCCAACCATATTTGCAATATCCAGAACCACCTTTAATTAAAAATAAAAGAATGTAGTTCAAAATATGACATTAAATCAGAAAACTCTTTGACCATAAAAGGACTTACCTTTCACTTTGACTAGAAGAAAAATGAAAATGAGAAGAGAAGAGAAGAGGAAGCAGTATGAACAATGGCTAAAAATATTACTTTAAGAGTGGGAGTGGGAAAAAAGAACAATTCTGATAGTCCTCTCCTGCTATGTCTCCACTTATTATCTCTTTCATGTTTACACAGGGTTTAGGAGCAGGGATATCAAAATAAAAGAAGTAGGATTAAGGACAATTATGGGCGGGGGGTGAGAAGTTTTGTATATTCATCTTTTTCTTTGGCTGGAAAAAATGCTCAAGCGGATTAAAATAAAATTTTCCTGAAACCAAACACACTCAAATTTTCACAAACAAAAAGACTGATACTTAAGCTGACTTTCTTAGTTTGAGTATAAAGTGAAAAGGCAAATTTGAAAGAACTAATGTAAGAAAACCAAGCTATAGATACACACCATCAATTATGACAGCTCCAGGGACCCGTACACGTTGACCATAAATATGCATAAATGACACTTGAGCTGCCTGACCGGCGAACGTTCTGCATTGACATGATGCACTATTAGGAAAAGTTGTGTGTTTCTGGTAATCCACCCCCACCCTCTCTCCTGTTTTTCACTTTCTATCAGTCAGGAAGATGAGAGGTTGCATTCACAATCAAGTAGGTGTTAGAAAAGTGTGAATATACATATTCAAATAAGGAAGAGACTGATCTCCAATTGCATCAAGAAGGTCATTAGACTTGCAACTTGCGTGCATACAAAAATGTGAGAGACCCATTAGTGTGAATATACATATTGAAAAGTATAATATCGTACTGAAGTGGATAACCGGATCGCAAGTAAATTTCGGCAAAGTAAATAGAGTCCCAAGGCTCCTGCAGACTTTGTAGAAAATAAATCCAAAGCTTATTATCCGATATAATAAATTTCCAAGATTTACACACTGCTCTCAGCTTCGCCGACTCTTTGGGGCCTAGTATTTTCAGAATTTGCACGAAAATATCCAGCGGAATCCGATCAAATTCACCTGTCGTTGTAGTTTGTATATACATTATCTGATTGAACCGATCCAAGTCCTCTATGATGTTCGGGTCGGAGCTCGAGCTCGAACCCGAACCCGAACCGGAGAGCTGAGAAACGGTTCCCAAAACCTTGCGAAGCAGCGTGGCCATGGCGGATTCAGATTGAGCGCTTTGGTTTTACTTCTGGAATTGTGACAAGTATGCAAAATGGTTTTAAGAGAAATTTGGATGGATGGGGTTTGGTGGGAAAAGGTATCGAGTGAACGTCAAAGCGCGAGGGAGAATGTTCTCGTATTGACGCGTGTCACGCGTAACAGCCAGATCATTCTGGTGCCACTTCAGCAAGTTGAAAATCTGCCTATTTTCATTTCAAACACGTGTTATTTCGATAGACTGCTGACCATCGGATCAGCTCAGCGGATAGCATTATTCAAATAATTTATACGAAAATTTAATTGTGTTATTAGTATTTATTTAGCGTCCTCATTTTTTATTTCAAAATATATTTTTATCTCTTTTATTTTCGATTACACATTTTTCAATAAAATAATATTATACGTAAATTTAAAATTTTACTTATTTTTAACCACACATTTTTATCAAATCGCTATTCAAAAATACATTTTTAAGGAAAATGAGTTTCAAACACGTTCAGTTGTTAAAATTATAATGTAATAAAAAATGATAGTGGCTGAGTAAACAGTAGTTATTCAATTACCAACACAAAAATGCAATTTGCCACGTGGCTTGTTATGTTAATTTTGACAAAAAGAAGTTAATTCATGTATGGATGAGATATAAATTTGTAAATCCACATGTGATTTCGATACAAAGTTGAGTTCGTGTACGACGTATTATTCGCGCAATTAAGTGGATGTTGTCTATTACGTCATTGTCATGTGGATTATTTAATTAGTTTTTACTCGTGAAAGTCAATTTTACGAATGGTACAAAATTGTGAGTTTATGTATGATTTTAGTATACAAGGTAAAGTTCGTGTATGATTGTGATACAGGGTAAAGTCCAGGTACCATTTGCATAATTAACTAGACGTAGTTTGTTGGTCATTGCCACATTGATTATTCCGTTAGTTTTGACCCATGGAAGTCTACTCTTGTATAAAATGGAATACAAAATTAAGTTCATGTATAATCTTAGTATATGGGGTAACGTTCATTTATGATTTTGATATGAAGGGTAAAGTTCACGTACCATTAGCTTAACTTAATGAAATGTGTGGTTGGAAAGTTGTGCGTTCAATAAAATGTGTGGTTAAAATTAACTATTGACTTTGACTTGAAATTTTATTGAATTTTAATCCAAACCAAACAGGGCTTTAATTAATTCAAAAAGGAAAAGAATCTCCACATATTTTATAAAAGTTGATAAACGTGTGATTGGAAAGTTGTACTCTATAAAATATGTGTTTAAAAATGAATTTTAAGAAATAAGAACTAAGCAGAACTTTATTCAATTAAAAGCAAATGACATTTATTTCAACATTACATCGAGGATCTTAACCAACTTACTCGAAATAGAAAAGGCCCAGGTTTTGAAAATTGTAAAACTAACTAGGAGCCTTACTTCTCGATGTTATATATTATGCACGTTCGTTATTATTTTTGTCCTGTTAGTCATTTTTATTAATGATTAAAATTCTCAATTGAAAAAGAAAATATTTCATATTGACTGATATGAGTCATTACCTTTTTTTTTCTTTACGAGTATAATATTTTCTAGAAAAGAAATACATACGAATAGAAAAGCAACCAACTATATCAGTGAATAATCTCTTAAATTTTTTATTTAAAAATAGTTCCAAAAAAATGTACTTCTAAAATAAAAAAGTGTATCTTTGTTAAGCATTCATCAATTCAATGTTTCACATTACTTATTATTTGTAAAAGTATAAAACTATTCTTCGTTTAATATACATTACAATATAAAGAATTATATTGTTGAAAAGATGGTCAAATCAAATGAAAATATGAAGTATTGCACTTGCCACAAGGGAGGGAAAACAATTAAGAGAAAACAAAAAGAATGAATCCGCATGGATTTGGGTTTTGAACCCGACGTGAATCGAACACGCAACCTTCTGATCTGGAGTCAGACGCGCTACCATTGCGCCACGGATCCGCGGATACTAATTTCATCTCTTAAAATTTATATATTTATACAAAATGACCAGCAATCCCTCCTCCAAAGACCACCGCTCCACCACCGTGACATCCTTCTCTGCGGCCAAATCTCCTAGGTTTTATACCTCTCGACAACAGCCTACTTCAGCCAGTTGCAGTGGTCCAGATTTTTTCTTGCAAAACCTTCTAGCTTTTCTTGAATGCTTTTACCTTCTGATACCAATCCTTTTTCTTTCCGATGTTTATTTTCACGGAAAAAAAATGAATGGTGCTAAGTGTACATCCTATGAGTTACATCTTACTGTACATTGTGTGGAAAAAGTGAGTGTGTATTTTTTTTAAAATGTCCAATCATGTGTGACACAACGTAAAAAATGATGTAAAGAAAGACGTATATATAATATGATTGAAAAAAAAAATATTGTGTAGTTGACATAATCACATTCAAATAAAATATAGCTATCGATATTAAAAAAATATTTCTGTTAGCTCAGTTAAGATTTCATTTGAGAGGAAAAGAAAAGAAGTGGCATTTTACCTAATGTTGGAGTTAAACAAGCACAGTTACGAGTCGAGATAATAATAACAAAATTCAAAAAAGTGCGTTCACTTCAATTTCTTTTTCTACTTGTTATATCCAATCCCAAGTAGTCGAGTATACTGATCGGACCTATAATTAGTGTTTAAAGAGTCGATATGCAGTATTGACAAATTAATTCGTCCGGTATAACAATAATATTTTAAATTTTATATAATGTTGTCTAGTACTACATGGGTGCTACATGTGTTTGACACGGGTAACTTAACAACAATAAATATAATTAGATAAGGAAAAAAAAAAAGGACAAAGTTTGTTTGATGTCCAATATAGTTTTATCCAGTAGTATGTAATGCAGGTAACATCCTTAGAGCTTGTTTGGATAAATTATAATGTTATAGAAATGAGAATGGACAAATGAGTTTTAGTTGTTAGTCTTACGAGTGATTAACATTCATATTTGACTTTAACAATTAAATTATAATGTTTCCCAAACATGCATTCAATGCCTTTTCTATCTCGCTCTTCGTATACTAAGATTAAACGTGAGAACTGTACACGAACTATATATCAGAACAATACGCGATCTCAATTTTTTTTACGTTTTCTTGATAAAATATCTACAAAATAAAATGACATTACACAGTAGTCAGAAACCATTCTGATATTTGCTTATTCAAACATATTTGACTGGGTAAATTGGACAGAATCACTTTAACAAGAAAAAAGAAATTAAAAAATCACGTTTTCTTGATTAAAAAATACATATATTTTCCAGCATATATATTCTCCCTCTACTTTCTCTCTGACTTGAGCATCGGAGGGGCGACGAGGCCAAATCTCGACGCCTTTGTTTCAGGTACCGGAAGATCTCGTTCGTGCTCATCAAGCTCGGGAAAATCAGCAGGTGCGATTTTTGGTGGCATCAATTAGTATCCCCAATTTCACTCTTAAATGTTAGTGCATTGCTGTTAGTGGCCTCAGATTCAACGACTCTTTGCCTGTTTACTAGGCCACTCACAAATGATTCCCCAAGAGCCAATGACATAAGATCAAGAACAGCATCATATAATTGTTCATCCTCCGAGTCTGAAAACTCTGATGTGGCCCTTGTGTCCATCTGGCCTCTCTTTGCCGTCGGTGACAAACTACGAAAAGACTTGGTTGAATCAATTGTTTGATTTCCATCAGTATCAGTCAATGAATCAATCTGATTATCAACATTTTCAAGCTCAATCTTAGACAATGAGCTGTTTTTGGATACTGTAGGTGGCTGAATTCCCCTCCAATTCCTCTCAGGATGTGCCCTCATGTGCCCGCATAACGACTTCAAAGATGGAAATTTCTTCCTACAAATTGAACAAATCAGTTTCATATAATGCTAATTTTTCAGAAAACCAGATTCACAAATTTCATCATCTTCTCGTAGACGTTTCTTGGACTTCATGGGTTGATTCACTTTCTTCTTTCTTATAAAACTCAGATCTTTCTTTGCCTGAACGTGAATTCTCGTGTGAGCTCCCACAGCTTTACCTGAGCAAAATGCTTTATTATATAGAGGGCAAAAACTTTTTATCTTATCCTTCTCTTCAGTGCCAATAGTCTGATCATCTTCCTCCATGCCTTGCTTCGGCTCCAACTCAGCCAAGATGGACGAACCTCGCAGAGGAACTCTCAGATTTATCCACAGCTTCTTTTCTCCCAAAACAAATCCACAAACCTCAGATTTCTCGTGCACTTTATTCATTGAGTGAGAATGAATATCTTTTCTCCGTGAGAATCAAGAATAACAGAGAACAACCCCAGCTGACTGTCTATAATATATATATATATACAGCATTATTTATATAAAGGGAAAAAGGATAGAAAATGATCTCTGAGAGTGGTTTAAAGAAAGTGAGAGCTGAGATTTTCTACAAGAAAAATATCGGAGATGGAGTAGGTACATAATGGTCCAAAAAAAGGACAAATTTCCAAGAAGATAAATAATATCATATGATTTTCTCTGATTTGGAAATGTAACTTTACATTAAGAATGTTTGCCAAGCTTAATAATAATCCAAACCTACATTTTAAGTAAATTCAGTTGTCAAACATATTTGAATACGACGACAAAATAAGTAACTTATTTCAAGTTTAAACAACAAAAAATTATTCCCTAGAAGTGAACTTAAAGTAAAATTTTTAAGCTCAGCCAACTACCTGAGGGAATGCAAAAGCTCGAGTTGTAGCTAGTGATTCATTTTGTCACAGCCAGTTGCTGCTGATGTATTTAACGGTAAGTGAAATGAATGGTAGTGCAGAGAACTGCCAGAGTCATTATTTTCTTCCAACGCTGCTTGTCCATTATCATATACAGAGTACCATTGGCAATAAATTATCCCAACTCTTTACAAAATTATACAATTCCGAGATATATAAACTGCAGCTCAAAGTGAAACTTGTGTCATTCCTGTAAGAATTTGCTGGTGTCACACAAACCAGTGAGATAAATTTCTTATCATGGCAATTATATTACAGAATCCATGCATGGAAATTGGATAGTAAAAAATGAAAAAAGGGCTAATGAAAGCAATCTATGGGCACCATGAAGTAGAAAGTACTTGTATTCACCTAGAGTAAGATGGTGACTGATCCATAATATAAGTACAAATCCCACTTGATACTAATTGGGTTTTGGCATGAAGCCATCCACGAATTTAAATAAAAGTACAAAAGAGAAAGGACTAAGACCTATCTTCGAGAATTATACATGGAGAAGAACGAGAAGAGTTAAAAAGTGACACGGAAATACTACCTCCATTATATAATCATAAGCTGAAAATCATTTATTGAACTGAATACATGGCACCTCTAATTTATCCATCTTAACTAGACATCATTTTACTCAAATCCGAAGCTTGCAAAATACTGTGTGTAATCCGTGAGAAATTAATTGTAAAACGCTTTTAATTTCCTCAATGAAGCCATGGCCTAATCTCATCCCACATTGTTGCAACTGTAGAACCCTACTCCACCCAAACATTTGTAATGTCACTAAGTTGGAACAATGATCGTATGACTCAAAAGATGCAAAAATAAATTAACCTTCATAATCTCATTACACTCCAGCGCCAGAGCCACATCCTGGATTGCCCTAGCTGCAGTAATCCATGCTAGGTTTAAATTTACCTAGGCCTAGCCCTTTCGTTATGTGCTATTCGACCATTCACAATTGCAAAGTGGATTGGGATTTGGGCCAGACTCCAGATTGAGATAACAACTGAGAAATATGGCCCTTCTTAAAATTAAGTGGGAACAGACCCGGTATAATTTGGCGATATCTGCAAAATAAAGAGTCCCATGATAATGATCAATATTACCAACTGCAAGAAGAAACACGCAATGTACTTCCACACCCTCTTCTGCAGTGTCGTGTTCTCATCAGCACTAACAATATCTTCACAATAATTTTCCAAATTCTCAGCTTCTTTATTAAGTGTTGCAGCCTTGTTTTCTGCATCTTCAAGCCTGTTCAGCATCTGAGCTTGCTTAGAAGCCAGAGTTTTCTGTTTTTCTAAAAGACTCTGTTCATCCACTACTACAATGTTCGACTTTTGGATCATTCTTGATGTTATAAAATATTCAACTTCAGCTTCAATCCTTCGCTTAAAGAGGTCCTCAAGTGCTGCTTCTATGTCTCTTTTCTCCTTTGACTTACTATTTAAAATTGATTCAAGCTGACTTTGCTTGGCTTTTTTCTTGTTGAGTGCATCGACACCAGATTGCACCTGTTCGGCAGAGTTTGTTTGATAGAGTTCTGGACCGGTGGAAGTATACTCTGAAGGTAAGTCTTGAATTGAATCATCAACATGAAAATCTTCCTTTCCAATTTCCCTAAATTTTTTAACCTCTGCAGAGATATATAGAACCATTTAGTTAAATAAATGCATACGAGCATAACAAACAATTTTGCTAAATAGTCAAGGAATTTTGCTGATCTACATAAGATGAATACAACAGGAGCTTCAGAACTATATATTCATCTCCCCTGCAAAAGTTATATGTGTAGCGCTGAACAATATAGAACCCTTTAGTTGAGGTTGAACAACTACATATTTTATTCAATTGCAAAAAATAAGGTAACAGCAATATTGAACAAGTAGAATAGTATAGTTAATTTCCATCCTTCCACTTGAAATATATAGACAAAGAACATCATTACTGAACCTATATTCACAGCGTAGAGTACAATGTTAAATTAGCCTCCGTTTTGGGAGAATTTATATATAGGTAGAAATGAATGGTGGATATGTGGATATTACTCGTGGATCCAATGGAATGTGTGGTTGAAAATGGAGTTTGACAATTTATAAATGATATAAAAATTTTGCCAAACAGAAATACAAAGAAAGAAACAGTAGGAACTTACACAAAAATCTGTTCTCACAATAACTGAAAAATAAAGATCTCTCAAAACGCCTTCTTGAACTAACTATTCAGAGATAACATCACAACCATCGGATAAATTTGATATTACAAATGTACCATGAAAGAAAAATTTGACCCCAGTGTAGTCGAATGTTTGAATTTCCAACCTTCCGATAAACAACACGAAAGAAAATACAAGCTTCGCATTTTTTATATCCACAAAACCTAGAATGCTCACAATTTTACATCCCTCTACAGGTTTCAAACTTTCCTTCGTAGTTTCCCCTAGATGAAATTAAAGATCATTACAACTCTCAAAGCCCCTTTAAAAAAACAAAAACAATCAGGCTATTTAAAACCACCATCAAGTTTACTGAAATTATAATTCCAAAAATAGAACACACAGAAAGTTATTGTACTAACGATCTAGTCATTACACAGCAAAAGTTTAGTAATATGTAAGAAAAAGAAAATACTTTTTCACACCATATTATTGTCAAATAGGGAAATGTCAGATGGACCGACCTCTTTCTAGTGCTTCTCGTGCAGATTGAAGCGCAGAGAGAGATTCAACCAGAGAATCGTGATCAGCTGCAGAGCCAGAGTTCTCACTTCTTTCTTCTTTAACCTCCAACGATGGATCATCGCCATTTTTTGCATCATAATCAACTGAACTTCCATTTTGCAGCCCATTGCTCATTGCAGAGTAAGTTCCCTGCATGAAGGAAAAGTTCGAGCTTCGCGAGTCAGAATCCACGCTGGAATGGGAGTTCTCTTTCTCGATTTTGTTCCGGCCCCATCTACCTCTAACCTTCTTACTGGTGTCGATGTGACCCTTTCTCTGCTGATCACGCTGCACAGGGTTGCTCAAATTCTTCCCACTCAGACTCGTCGTCCTGATTTTATCTTGCGGAATTCCTGCAACCGTGGACATCTCATACCTTGAGTTTGGAGCACTGGCCGCTGTGGATGACTTGCTACTCAGATCCCCACTGTTCTCTGAATCCATTCTTGCAAAAAGGGTAGGTCCAATCACCAATCCAGAATCACCAAGCACAACAAAACCGTTCAAATTCCTCTCTGCATTAGTGGATGAAACATACCCCTTGCTCTTTTGCTTCATCTCCTCAGAAAATTGCATCCGTTTGCTTGAATTTGCACCTGGATTAGGCAAACTCTCTGTCAACACCTTGCCAGTATCAACTATATTATCCCCTCCCTTGTTGGCATCTCTCTTGATCCTTCTCCATTTCCTCAACCCATTCCCTTTTATCATCACAGGGGATGGAGGCACTTGTGATGTCACCTCAAGGGTAGGCGAATTAACTTCAATTCTCTTTCCCTTCATCCCATCCAAAAACTCATTCTTATCATTATTTTCCACCACACAGGACTCGTTGTTATGTATCTTGGTTTCATCAACATTACCCAACTTTCCCGAGGCAGAAATAGTCCTAGTTTCCCCATATTCCAGGACGGAAAACTCACTTTCCACATCCATTTACGCAACAATTCTACGGATTTTCCTATACTTTATAAAGATCCCAAAAATAAAAAAATTATATTCAGATCAAGATCGGGAACAAGTTACTATCTTTCCAGCTCATGGGACTATACCAACCATCGAAAGATCTCCAGAACATTGACTTACTTCCCAGTTGGATAAATTCCAATTATTTCCCCGGGAACTCAATTCAATCCATTTCGAGAAGAAAGCAGAAGCAATAAAGTGGAGAGCGAAAGAAGCAATATTTGTAAATTTTCACAGGAATTTAGTTCAATGTTTTGCATTTATTTTCCATTTTAAAAAAATGTCACTTTTTCATCCAAATTGTTTGATTACTATTTTTTTATGAAAAATATTTTTTATATTTCCTTAATTTTAAGAAAAACATGTTATTCGAAAGAGAGTGGGTTTTTATTTTTCTCAAAATACAAAAATATTTTTTTAAAATATATTTTCTATGTCGATCAAACATACTAATATAAATTAACGCGGTGTACCTTGAGCTCCACAAATCAGCCTAAAAAAATTGGGTCGATAATTTAGGAAAATGGAAATGAAAACCCCAGATTTTGGTTTTGTGCCAGAATTTATAGCAGTAAAATTTGTTAAAGATAAAATCTCACGTCGAGAAAACATATACTAATTTATAAGATTTTGGATTATTCCTCTTGATAAGATTAACGTTTTAGATGAAATCTCAAATCTTATTAAATTTCAACGAGCAATTCGATCCGATTAAGACTCAAAAAAATGAGTATACAGATCTTGCGCAGCATGTTCAAAAATAAAATTTCATACTGATTAAAGATAAAAATATAAATCAATTTAAAAGAATTTGGACTATTCTTTTTAACAAGTTCGGCAGTTTAAAATTGGTTAATACCCTAAATAGTCACTGAACTTTGTCAAAAGTTCTCATGAGATCACTGAACTTCAAAATTTCCTTAATTAGTCACTGAACT
>CAIGRH010088511.1:0-12834 GCA_903798295.1 Fraxinus nigra
TACATAAGAAATGTATTGCATCGATTCTTTTAATAAATAGATCTGATTGCAACTTCCAATAAGAAATTGAAAGGGATCAAATAGGAGAAGATATTGAATTAAGATCCACACAAGGAAAAATACTTGTCATTCGTTGGTTATTAGTGGCATCCTAAAAACGTTCAGGTCGAAATATGGCTTTCCTTTTTTACATGAGGTTTCTAAATATTGGTCTTTATGGTGATATAAATATGTGATGGTGGTTGAGGTGCACCACTTCACGTGGATTACAAATATTGACGCTTGAGGAAGACACGTGATAATTTGCTGTAACACCGTGCAAATAAATTAGGAAGTTCTCCACCCTTTGCATAAGGGTACAGTTCCTAACCAATTCTTTTTCACATTTGGGTTCCCATATCTTGCTCAACCCAATAAATAGAGCTAGCAGGGATTGGGTGTTACTTGGACTTGAAACTTGCAGAATTCATTGGTGTTTTGTGATGCTTGGTCCAAGTGATAACTCTGACCAACGTCCCTGCCCAGTGCTATTTTCCTAATAAATAAATTCATAAATGAGCTCTAGATAAGACATTTTATAACTAACATATTTACGATTGCCATAATACACTTGGTACTTTCTAATGGTAACTTTTGATTGGAAATTCTTGCAAGTATTCACGCGAATATTTATTACAAGCAGCCATTACAAGTACAATTGGGATTTTGGAAGGAGATAGAAATCTGTAAATTGTGTCTGTTGTGCCTGTATGAATATGCATGAAGTAAATTAAATATTCTTATGATCCATAATGTACCTTCACTTTTTCCAGTAATTGCCTTATTTTTCTCTTCTTCCCCTCTTTGTCCTTGTTACAATAGAATAAAACTTTCCAGCTTATTTTTGATAATTTCCTAGTTTCAAGAGCTTTATAACTCATTGTCATTGCAGTTCATTCAACGTCTTCTTCTGCCTGATATTAGTTTATATACTTGATTAGTAATTTTCCTTCTTGTTTGAATTAGGTGTGTGTAGCATAACCTGGACATTTCTGATCAACATGTAATCTGTGTACTTACATCATTGAAAATCAATTTTCTATCGTTTGATTTATTCTTTTTGATTCTTGTATTTATACTAATAACATATTGACAGGTGGAGCTTGAACTAAAGGCTCAACTCTTGCATGTGGACATAACGAAGCATGTACATACTTCTACTTTCATTTTTTTAATCTAGGATGAGATAAAGTATCAAATTGAACTCCCACCCCTGTTTCAACTTTTCAGTTCTTTAAAACATGTCTATTTGAGATCTCACCTTTTTCATAACACACTGAATTATTGGAATGCGTACACGGGAAGAAGCATGAATTTGTGTTATGCACTGCTAATATGTACTTTTGAAATTACAATCATCCGAACTGGAGTTTTCTACAAGAGATTAATTTTTATGTCTTGAACCAATAAATCAATGTATAATATGTTTACAAATCAAATAGCAGCATTGGTTTGTTGAATTAGATCATTGAGGAGAGAGAAAGCTTACCAAGTATATCAAAACTGATCATTCAGAAAACCTATATAAGATTTGTACATTATTTCTACTATTTCCTAGCAATAAGATCTTGTTTTTTGTCTAACCCTAACCAAAAAATAAAAAATCCTATTACATTCAAAGAAACAACTTAGAATTGTTTGTCAAAATCTGTAAACAGTCCATGCACATTCAGATTCTTACAAGATAAGTAATCAGATGAAAATTATCGTTATCATAAGAAAATTGATCTCTCATAGAATGCTAGAATCTAGCTGGTTGATTTTTACCTGCCAATGGTAATAAATGTTGATATTCGAACATCTTGATCTATCATCTTAGTAATATCATGAAAAAGATATCAGTAAAGTGAATACTTTAATTTATGTGCTAATAAAATGAGCGAGACAAATATATTAAGAAGTTTATTTAATTTCATGTTTAATTTTTTAGGCTTTATTGGTGATTCCTTACATCACTTAAACTATTGCATCTCAAACAAGTAGCTTAGGGATTTTATTTATTACAATTGGTCTTGAGATGGTTGCCTTGATATGTCACCGGAGTCGGACTTGGAAAGGTTTTGTATTCCACTTTTACTCTCACTGTACCATAGTTGACTCTGAGTCTTGGTTGTGCCAAGTTGTATCTTGTTGTATTTCTTACTGAGGAGGACATTCGATAATCAAAAAGTGAATCATGTACAAGATCGTGAAGCTCATTCAGCAAATAACTGCTTGTAGTCAATATCTTTGGTACCTTAATTTGACAGTGAGTTATGACTATGGTTTTGTAAAATGGGGCACTAACCTATTATTTTTGTGAAGTTAGAGAGTCACAATTAGAACTGGATGGTGCTTATGACTGTGTAGTGGAACTGTTACCAAACCTGGGTAAATGAGGATGAGTTATGTTAATTCGACGATATCGTAAAACATTGATTATAAGGGCACACATAGTAAAATGGAAGCAGATGATCGGTGTATCTGATCCAAAATAATTACTGGATCAGGTTTCATTGAGTCTATAGGATAATATCAACAGGAATTGAATGGAAATAAGGATTTCCATCACATTATTCCGAGCTAACTAAAGCTAAATATTATTAGGACAATCTGGAAGTTGGTCTTATTTTAAGCGACAATTTGATGAGATTGTGCATCTCATTGAAGTATAGTGCAATTTATAACTATACTAAATTTAGTGGCAAGGCTGGGTATAGGGGTTCACTCAAACTTATTATTAACGGTCTTGTGAATGACATATCAACCTAAAATGATTATGTGAAGACATATACTGATTTACGGTTAAATGATATTAATCCTTTTTTAGAAATAATTATTTCTTCGGATCCTGCTTTGAGTTTCAAGTTTTTTCATACAAAATCTTCCACTGTGATGCTCATAATTTCTACATTTTTTATCTGATTATTGGAAACCCTTTTTATTTTATTTTATTATTATTATTATTTTTTTAAGGTTATAAATCTTTTCCAATTGTGTTTTGTTTTGGCTACAGTGGATTCCAAAAGAGCTTTCGTTGTTACAAAATCTCATTGATCGTGCAAATGAAAAAGGATGGAGAAAAGAATATCCTTTCGTATGTCTAATTTTAATGTATTAAACCACTCATTCTGAATTTTTTGAATGCGTATTTCTGATAGATATCTTCATTACATCAATAATGTGCTCGCACACGGCAGGATTCATCTCATCTTATTTAGCTACCATCCCAATTATCCCCCGAGGACAAAGGAAGGTTCTTTCATGCAATGCAACTTAGCTTCTAGTGTTGTACTACAATTCCATTACTTCGCATCTGGGAATTTGAGTCCATGTAACCAAAAGCTTGGACAGCTACTCTATCGAAAACGATCACCTAATTTCTATACAGCTGCTTTTATCATATGGGGGTTTCCCTTTAAGGTGGAACACTACCTAATGCTGTATTTTTACAAGAATAAAAGATTATCTTTTTTGCAGTTCTATTCAGAAATATATAGATTCAGAATGTGTGATAGAATGGAAGCACTTGTCTTTCATTACATGAGCAGGCACTTTGAATTAGTGCCAGTCTCTAGAGTAGCTTTCAGTAAAAATTCCAGTTTTTAAAGTGAAGTTACAAATAGAAGGTAATTCTCTCCTTCCATGTGAACTTTTATACGTAATTCACAGGCTTCCTACCTGAGCCTAAATAGACCTAATGATGGCAGGAACCTTCAGCTATATTTTAAGTTTCAAGGGACGACTGCTGTGTATGGCATAACATGTCACTATATCTGAACTTTACACTCTTAAGCATTGCCAGTTTTTTTGGGTTTCACTAGTGTTAGTTGGTCAATCGGCTGAAGGATCTCCAACTTATTTATAAAGATGTCTCCACGGAAAGTTATGTCCAGATTTCCATAATTAAACTTTTGAAATTTACTTTAGTTGTAAACCGCATCTAAGCATGAAATTGATATATTCGTGCTAAATAGAAAATGCTGAGAACTTGTATCAAAGTTTAACCTGCAGATGCGCAGTTCAACTTCAGTATAAGTTACTCAAGCAGTTGAACATCACTTGTATCCATTTGACATCTTTATTGTACATTTTTGGTTGAGAGCTGGATCCCTGTAACAACTAGTTGTAAACAAGCAACACTTCATTGACTGCTTCTGTGCCTCTTTGATTTCTGGATCCATTTTTCTAGTTACCTGTTATGCACCTTTTTCTTAATTCGATAGATTTTACAAAATTTGAGTACCTAGAAAGAAGGAAGCTGCTGCAGACACCATCTGAACAAGATAAATTATTGCTTAATATTCCGAAAGTGATTGCTGAAGAACTAGACCTTGACAATGTTCCAGCTAGAGAAAAAGCTGAAGGAACTAGTTGCTCCCCACAATCAATTTTCATAGGGAGTTCAGATGTCTCAATTAAAGATGCTTCAGGTTAGTTGTCTGAAGTCCAATCATTGCTTCAAATGTACCAAGTCCCAATATATTTAAGAAAATATTTGAAAAATAAGATGAGCATCATGGCATGTTGAAATTGTGTTCCAAGGTATCAGTTTTGATATTTCAAATATTTGCATTCCATCTCATGCTTCACAGGATTTGTATTGTATGCATTTGTATTTTCATTTTAGAGCCTGTTTGATTCTCATTAATTGGGGAAAAAATGAGTTTTGAATAGTATTTTTAGGAGAATGTATAGTTAAAAAGTAGGAAAAAGTTTTTGGTATATGTATAAAATATTTTATTGTGTGGTTGAAAATGATCATGTAGCAAACCATAAAATAAATTAATGTATGTCAAACATGCACTTAGTAATGGATAAATTTACTACACATCCAAGATAAGGTTCCTTAGTGTATGTTGTTTAACCTCACAAGTTTAAGTTAATCTATACTAGCATAATACCAATCTTCAGTTATACTCCACTCTATTGAATTAAGCGGATTATGTAAGAATTGAATTATAGAGTTGAAAGACTTCTAGTAGAATACGGAAACGCCATTGAAACACCAAAAATCTTTCCTTTTTTTTATGACTAAGAACAAACCTGCTTATCATTGGACGCACAAGCTTAGATACTCCAAACTTTATCATTTTTATGCACACTAACTGAGAGCTTTTGCTTGGTAAGTAAGTCAACTGAGGCTTGGCAATTTGATTTCTTATGGTTGAACTTATTAACATTTTCACCCATTTGAACCATAGATATTACTCTTTGTTTTTGTCCTTTAAATTGACATGTTTATGCTAACTAGTTTTCTCTAGAAACACCATAATAAGTCATAGATTTGGTTGATGACTGATAATACAAACACTTGATACTGAAGTAATTATTTATTTGATTAAATATATCTGGTATATTTGAGGGATGCCTCTTAAAATGGATAATATCCACTTAAAATTTGTTCAAGGCTTTGTGCTGTCTCGATTTGAATCCATAGAAATAAGCTCAAGCAAAAATAATAATAATAATAATAAAATAAATAATAAATAATAAATTAACTAAATAAAATAAAAAAATTAAGCATGTGTTTTATGTTGTGTACTTGTTTATACACGCACACACCTCCCATTTTGGTTTCGTTTGTGTCTCCAATAAATTGCCACCCCTTTTCTTTTAGAAAGAACGAACTCTAGTGAATGTTTAATAAAAACTGACCACTCACATATAGTATATTGTGTTCATTATGATCTTATTTTTCATTGTATCTATAAAATATGTTGTATCCATTATTATAAAATATTATAAGATAATATACAATTTCCTCGCAGTAAGTAAATCAATTTTTGTTAAAGTATTCGATTAACTTCAGTGCATGAATTATAATGACTTCCCAAACAAATTTTCAGATATAAAAAAATTGTTTCATTGATCAATTTAACTTTTGGAAGACTTGGTGATGGTGTTGCTAAGAAATTTATACTTCCAAGAATGAAACGCACAACAGGTGTTTCTCCCAAAAAGCCAAAGTATATTTAGATCAAATTGAACATTTTAATATTTGTTTTTATACATTGTATCGAGAAGTAAGTTTCCAATTATCTATCTTGTCCTAAATAAAAAAGTTGAGGGTTAACTTGGATTATGGTATAGTGTTTTTTGAGGAACCAGATGCAAGTGAGAATGTGTTTTCTCATGAACTATTAGTGTTTAATCCTTCTATCCAGTTTTGATATGCACAGTGACTCCAATATTCTATTACTGTTGGAAATCATCAAGGGCTTAAATAAGACCCTTTGTTTGGAGAAAAAGTTGCAGTTATGTGCTCTGCAATATTCTCATCCAGTTCTGGAAGTGCAGTTTCAAGGGCCAGGGATCTTGTGTCCCCGCCCTGATATATTTTCAATGGTTTGAAAGCTTAAAGGCTCATTGCAATCTCCTCTTTCAGTTCTTTTTAATGCAGTTACAGGGGCTAGAGATCTTGTGTCCCCACCCTGAGATATTTTCAATGGTTTGGAAACTTAACGGCTCTTTGCAATCTCCTCATTCAGTTCTTTTTAATGCAGTTTCAGGGGCCATTGGTCTTGTGTCCCCACTCCAACATATTTTCAATGGTTCGGAAGCTGGTACGGAACAACAAGGACACAAAGTCATAGCTTCTAATGATCCAGATGGTAATTCTATGACCTTTTTACTTAGTACTTGAATTATGTTTTATTGTAATTTCTCGCATGCTTAATATACAATAGTCCTGTTATGGATTTTTTTATGCGTTATAAGGATACAGTGCACAATCAATAAAAATAAGATTAGAAAAAAGATTTGCCAATGAAGCCATTTATTAAGCTAATGCCAGTGAAAGATTTGCAGTTGTGCTCTGCAATCTCATTTTGTTCCTGTAATGCATTTTTAGGGTCCAAGGATCTTGGGTCCCCATCCCAACTTATTGTAAATGATTTACAAGCTGGCAGAGAACGTTGTGGAGGCTTCATGGATGGAGTCTTAGCTGCTAATGATCCTGGCGGTAATTCAATCACCTTTTACTTGCTCAATACTCGAATTATGTTTTATTGTGTTTATTCACAAGCTTGAAGTAAAGAAGCTTTGTTGTGGATTTTTTATTTATGTCTTAAAAGCTCCAGCACTAATATTGTCGCAAGCTATCTATCTATGGAATATTGAAAAGTTGAGCAGTTGACAGATGATGTTATTAGGTTTTTTTCATGGCCTAGTGCATGTGCTACAAGGATACAAGCCCAATCAAGTAATGATAGGACTAGAAAAAGAGACGAGAAGATATAATTTCATTAGTTTCAAGGCATGAATATTTGCTTCAACATAGTAATTAGATGGCTTTGGAGATAGCAGAACAAATTGTCACCTTAGGGAGCAAGATGGAACATTTACTATTGACAGCAACCTTGTTTGAACTGAAAGCCTGGAAATAAATAATAACCAACACATCTTTGACACGCATTGGGACACATACTCAACTCTTGCATATGACCCTTTATTCGTTATATTTCATCAAATGTAACAGTTTATGAAGCAGCTGCCAGGCAAAGAATGATATCTTTGTTGGGATTTATTCCAAATTGAATAGATGGACTACTATTTGGAATCCCAAATTTAGTTTTTAATCCTCAACTACTTATGTACTCAGTAACCGAAGCCAGTAAGACTTTTAAACAAGTGGAAGAAATACAAAGTCTGGTTCTCTATTTTCACTTGTGTTACTTTCAGTGCTTCGGCAGTCGCAACAGTAATAAGTGATGACAACCTTATCCCAGCACCAGCATCTTAGCTAGTACTACAGGGCAAAAATGATTTGAATGTCCTAAGCCTCTAGATTGTTTTTCATTTTGCAGGTTTATACGTATTAATTTTCTTATATAATATATTGAAGTTAACAGCTTACATAGTTTGCTATATTTGATCTATCTTCTCTATAGTTTTGCAGCCCTTTTTGTTCCCTTGCTAATACCAATAAATGAATGCAGAGGATCAACAATCTGACTTTGTTCAAATAGAGATGCAGCATTCTGAGCCACCCGTCAATGAAAACTATGGACTGATGACGATTGTGGATTTGGAAGAAAAGGACCCTCAAAAAAAGCCGGAGAAACAGGAGGTGATTGATTTGAGTGATGATGAATTGCCACCCCAAAACTCAAAAATTGAGGGTCAACAAATTGCTTACGGGGACCCATGCAATCCTCAAATATGGCACTATGTGGATCCTCAGGGGATCATTCAAGGTCCCTTCTCATTGTACGACCTGAAACGGTGGAGTGATGCTGATTACTTCTATCCAGGTTTTACAGTTTGGAGAAGTGGCCAAAGCCAACATGATGCTGTTCCCTTACTCGACCTCCTCCACCAGATTTTTCCCTGTTGAATAAGTAGAGATGGTTAAGAAAACTTTTGAAAGTCTTGAAGTTCAAGTTTCTGATCAGTGTTTTTTGGCTCGTGAACTTTCTTCTTACAATATTGTAGACATAGAAGCCGAGTAAAAATAATACAGAAGATATCTTCATGGTAGTCGAAGTCGATTCTCAATGCACCGTGGTTACAAGAACAGTCTCCTCCTGATCCATTTTGTATTACCTCTTTGATTAGAGAATTATCAGGGGTCTAGTTTGTAAGGATTTTTCATTGTTATGTACTGCACTGTGTGTTTTTGAAAATGAATCTTTTTATCCAATTTATAGAATTGTTGCTGGATTTGGATCATTAAAAAAATCTATTGAACCCTATTTGCAGATGTTACTAGATTTTTTGGATTTTTTTTTTTCGGATATTATACGAGTATTTTTAATTTGATGACTTCTCTACTTGTGTTGATGTCTTACTAGAGATTCTATGTTGTGTAGAAAAATAACGAACTTACTACTTTTTATAAGATAATTTTATTCAATCCAGATTCGTGTCTAGCCAGTCAGTGACTCAGTGGTGCACTCTCTAGGTTTAGGTCTAAACTTACATTTGCTCTTGCATCCAAAACGAAACAGCCAAAATTACTATCGAAGCATCATTTTTCACTTCCTCTCAATTTACAAGATTTTCATTATTTTAATTGAGTCTTTCGGAACCTATAAATAATTTAAACATAAAAATATTATTTGCAAAGAAAAACGTATTCTGCATTGACTTTGTCCTAATACAACGTGCAAAATTTGAACATAAAGATGATCGATATCTGTCGAAGCTAAGTATGGATGTAAAACTTGTTCTTATAGTATATAAATGTCTATTATTATTGTGACCATAAGTGTATATTATTATTATTGACATTATAATGTTGACTTTCCTTCTGACCCGCACGTTTGATACACTGTAAATGATTAGGGGCATTACGATAGGGGAATTGGATTAAGATGTATTATGGTGGATTGTTTCTCAACGAGTGATAATGTTTATTAAGAGTGATAACAGGGAAACAAGATGTGCCTATATCATGCATATAGAGAAGCTACCAATGAAAGCTTGTGATGGCAGAAGGAAAAAGAGAGATTTTTAACTCCAGGTAAGTTGATAAAAATCCCCAGGTTTTCCCTATCAAAATGAATAATGCAATCGTGATCTCAGCTTGTATCTCACAGAAAACAGCCACCTAAATATTAGGGCAACCCTAATGCAAACGCCCTTAAACATTGTGTTAATTCTCCATATTTCAAGATCATCTGAACATGCAATGATCCTAGCTTTACAATCTGTTTGAGTGGTTGGTTGGAGCTTCAAAGAACCACTTGTACTAGTGCTTCTTAGGCCTTCACGGTCACACGTGTAGGTCACATATCTAATTTTCCCACCGTCCCTTTTTTGAATTTCTTCTCCTAACCGAAAAACCTACATGATATGCATATCCTTTGTAGAAATCCCACAATTCTTTTTCATCCTTGAACGTCATACCCACCTCCGGCATCTCAGGCACAACGAGACCATCTTCTCCTAAAGTCACTTCCTCCACTGATAACATATCGTTCACAACATTCTTGTCACCAACTCTCTCCACCAAAACTTCATCACATGCGTCTTCCATAGAACCTCCTACTGCAACACAATAAGCCGCAAAGTTCAGCAAAACAGAAACCATTTTAGTTCAATGCGTAATTTCAACATGTAATTTATCACGTTAACATTGCCCACAAATCATCAACGCTTACATCATTCCACCCCTTCAGACAAATTACAGCTTTCCTGAATCAGATAATGAAATAATAGCAACCAAATCATTGTGTTCAAAACATTCACTCTAAAACAAACAAATTAACAACAAATAATTCACTGCAGTTAACAACACTCAGTCCAAAACTAAGAAATTATTCACTACAGGGAAGATAACATAACATGACTCACTTGGGTTTTCCGGAGTTGGTGAAGACCGGACGTCGTCGTCACTGCATTTTGGCATAACCATCTCACCAAAGCCGAGGAGTGAAGCTTCCAATTTGGGGAAACGACTACCCTTGATGTCGCGGGTGAGTGTGGTAAGATGAATCGTCTTAGCCGGTAATCGATCTATTAACTTCAGCTCCTGGTAAATTGAAATCTCTTCTATTCGGCGGGAGGAAATTTTAGCACCGGGGGTGTTGTGTTACTTTATCAATTGTTTTGCAATGCCGAAAGTGTCAGCTTTGGGTAGTTTTTATTCGGCAGGGACGATTTGCTTGGAAACGGAAGTGGAAATTTCGACGGCAGAAATGTTAGTGGCGGGATGAGTTTAGTCATTCCTTTTGACTTTGATGAGGTTTCCTTTTCTATTTTCAATTGTTGCAAGGAAAAAGACAAAAGAAAGTGCCACATCATTAGAAATTCAAATTTCTGGAAGAATTAGACTTCTTGTACAAAAGCCTTGTTCACGTGGTCCTCACAAAGGGGGGCCCCACATATATATAAAAAAATAGTGTGGAGCCCCCTTTTGTGACGACCTGTGAAGCCACCGTGAACAAGGCTTCTGGCAAAGCCTTCTGTTAGAGCGACTTTCTCCTTGTTTAATAGCAATTTTTTTATTATTTTATTTCAAAAAATGAAACCCAGAAATTGAAACTACAACACGCGTATTTATTTATATTCGAAAGCACAACCTTCCATTTCCAATTTAACAGAAATAAATTACAACATAAGGAAGATTAAACAAAACCAGAAGATTAGAAGGAAAGGAACGTCGAATTTACTCCGTTTCTCTCTTTCCCTTTCAATTTCACGTCCTCTTTCTATATAGGATCCGTTAACGATGAAGATCGAGCCATGCTCTCCAAATTTTGATCAATTTCAATTAATTTCACTTCACGTGCTTCTGGATTGATACATATGCGTATAAATTAGATAATTTTTTCTTCAAATTTTGACTATTTTTGCTGCTTTAACCACCGGATTTTCCCTCGCGATGGCCTCTCGTCCGGCAGCCTTGTAGTCGTAGCTGCAATCATGCCGGTCAGAATAACGATGATCGGCGCAGAAGAGCTCGCCGCATCTACATCTAAATCCGGTCAAACCTACCTTTCTCTGGCAACCGGAGCACCGATTCACCACCCGCTTCAACGGCACAGCCTCCACCGAATCCGAATCCTCTTTCTTCAAATCCGTACGGATCTGAACCGGATTGAACTTCCTCTCCAGCGAAGACCTCGAGGATGAGCTGGATCTAAATAACTTCTTAGATCCGGCCGCCGCCGTGACCACGGCGGAAGGGGAGCCAGCTGCGGCGGCGCCGAAGCATTTCTTACACAATTCATTAGCCGCAGAATTACCAGCAACGCCGCATTTAACACACAGCGCGATTGTCTCCGGTACGACTTTGAATTCCGTCTCTTCTTTCTCTGTTTTTTGAGCCATAATTACAAAAATTTACCTGAAAAAAACTTTTGTGAATTTGATTATCGATTTGTAAAGACAAAAAAGGAGAGGTAGAGAGGGGAGTAGGAGAAATTGGTTTGTGGGTTGGATTTTGAGGGGGGGAATGTAGACGCTGATAGGAGACGTGAATGGACGGAAACGAACTCGTGAACTTTTTTTATAATAAAATACCAGGTGGTGTTTTAGGTGAGGAGGGTGCTTCTAGATCAGGACTGACGTGTTAATCCTCACCCATTACCACTGCAGGATATTTTAATGTTGATTACAATTATAATTAGATATTTATTCAACACCATTTGTGTCAAGCACTCTTCAAAGTAGTAATAATATGTTATTAAATGATAGATTTATTTAAATGTATGTTCAACGTGTGCTACATCATCACGTATTAGATAGTTTTATTTTTTCGTTGGGTTGGGTGAGAGAATGTTTTAACAAGATTACCATTTTATCCTCTTACTCAACATCATTTATAAATACTAAATACGGTAAATTTAATCCATTTACTATATTCAACGTACAAAAACTTGTACTCTTAATTTAATATCAGATATATTACTTTTATTATATTATCAAAGCGGAGAAAACATCGGGGATGGCATAAATCCACTATTCTCTATCCCTATTGTATGCCAACTTTAATTGGGCGTACTTTCTAATTAGTCGAGGTTAGTGATGCAGGAAATGAGGATTTCTGCCCTGCTTTTTCGTAGGCGATGATTAAGATCATAATAAGAGATTAAAATTTTCAAGAAAGTGCGGAACGAAGAGGCCTATCCCAATACAATCCCTAGAATATATATATACTTTATGATGCGATTTGGAGTTGGAATAGAATTTTGAAAGATATGGTGAATATGCATGCAAATAATAGTAAAAATGCAAAAATGGGAATAAATAATAATTGAAAGAAAGGGCGTCAGCATATATTTCCAAGGGCGAAATGAGAAATTAATGACTCCATATCGTACCCCACGAGTTTCCGTTGAGAGGTACTCAAGCTCTGATTGCTTGAGG
>CAIGRH010088529.1:0-11409 GCA_903798295.1 Fraxinus nigra
TTTACTAATTTGTTTAGAAAAATTTAAAATAATTTAATATAAAAAATTTAAAAAAAATTTTAGATTCGATTCTTAATCTAAAATTCAGAACTCGATTCAAATATGTTCGAGTATTTAATTTATAAAAAACCGCTTGTTCATTTCGATCCGGTTCCATTCACGAACTTTTGTCCAGCCCTACACGTTTTTGTTGAAATAGCCCTAACCGCGAAATTGAAAAGGGATACCTAAATTCAAACCCTAAATCAATCTCCGGAATCAAATGAAGTGAACATCAATATTATCATCAAATCCTCGTCTACCAATGTCGTCGAACAAGCGTAATCACAAAGAGAAGATAGCTCGTCGGATAAAGTACGCCTTCTTCTACGATATTTTCCGTTTTAACTAATGATGTTTTACTTGTTTGATTTTGCGGTTCAATTGTCGATATTTTTTCTCCCTTTTGTATTTTTTTTTTGTGTTTTATTATAATTAGCTTCTAGTTAATTAGCGTACGTGGGGCTGTTTTGTGAATGAAATTCTCCATTTTTCTACTTTTCTCCCTTTCTGTGTTTTTTTATGGGCTTTCATTATAGTTGATTTTTAATTTATAACGTATCTGGGATTATTTATGTAAATGAAATTCTTGTCCTTTTATATTCTTCGCCCTTTTTCTGTTTTTTTTTTTCGTCATTGTAATTATATTTTTGTTAATTAGCTTCATGGTTTTATTTGGAGTTATTTTTCACCCGAGGAGAATAGTATAGAAGTAATGATGTTGATACATTGGTTGTTACAGTAAAGAGGAGAAGGTGGAAGAGCCTGATCTGCCGAAATACAGAGACCGAGCAAAAGAGCGGAGAGAGGATCAGAATCCGGATTATGAAATTTCTGAATTGACATCTTTCCATGCTGTTGCTCCACCGGGAACTGTGGATCTTGGGTGAGATGCCTGTACTGTATCTTCATTTCACATTTTTGTTTTTTAAATTCTCTGTGCGTTCTAATTTTGAATAATCACTGTATTTAATTGCTCTTTTGGACGATACTTATAGGTCCGCTGATGCTCACAAGCTATCTATAGAGAAGAGTAAATATCTTGGAGGTAAGTGGTTTGGGATTAATTATTTATTATACATCTAATATAGAATGGGTGTACATGTACTAGGTCTTTCAAAATTTGAATTGGTGTTTTTCAGTTTTAAACTTTCAATAGGGACGATGGATAATGATGCATAATAATTTTAGGCAACCATAAAATAGAGTAATATTTGTCCTCAATATTGTCTCTGAGTTGGTGTCTGTTAGCCGCCACTTTTTTTAAGCCGTTGTTTTGTTCTTCAAGTATTCCTTATCGGACCTGTAAAGAAAGAGGAATGTTTTGATGATTCTATTCTGAGATCCAAACTAAATTTAGTTTTCATAAGGGTTTATCAGGACTTTCTGTAACCTCTTACTAACGGAAGAAGTTCTGTACACCTATTGAATTTTTATTGAGATGAGCGTAGTGTGGGCTAGTCTATTGCTAGTGAAACCTGTTTAATTTTTCTATCTACAGTAATGTTTGACTGAATACTGCTCTGAATTTAGTTGTTCTTCCCTCTATATTACCTTCTCTTACACAGGTTGTTATGTCATGCAGGTGATGTGGAACACACACATCTGGTAAAAGGGTTGGATTACGCTTTACTTAACAAAGTGCGAAGTGAAATTGATAAAAAGCCTGATATTGGAGAAGAATCTAATGGAGAAGCTATGTAAGTGGCTTGATTTGGTGTTTTAAATCTTGAAAATTATCTTTTATGTGCATAATGTTTGAACCCTTTTTATGTCTTTCTATTTATGTTTGATTATTGTTAAAGAGACTATGTTGCTTAGAAAGAAGAATATACTTCTTGGATATTTTATGCCAAGGAAAAGCTTTTAGAATGCTAGTTAAAGCTGTGCATGGAATTGGAACCCATTTTCAATGTTATAAAAAGAAAAGAGATTATACCTTTTCGGAATGAATGTCAAACTCAAAAGCAGACTGAAAGCACCTACCTTCTGTTTAGGCGTGTTGGTTTCAGTGAAAAGCCAAAGAGAGAGTTATGCATGTACCTTACTTTAGTAAGGAAAAATGTTACAAGGTGTACGCTTTCAACAATGGTAAGGGGTGAGGGAGAATATAACAGGATCATGCGGGAGGAAAAAGTTCTCATGGTGGCGAATTTGGTCAATTTCAGAGAATGCATCTATGCAGTCACCTAGGTTGTCAAAGAGAGGAAGCTAGTCCTGGATGGATGTACCAGTCAAGATAACCATAAGCTAGTGCTCTTGAGTCTTATGCTCTATGACTATCCATGTCTGAGAAATATTTTTCCATGGTAAATGAAAACGGGAAAAGATAGGGAATGAGATTTTTCTCAAAGATTCCTAATTCTACTCCATGAACGTTGTGACGAGGGTTTTGTTAGAATACATGAAGTAACTTTCAAGCGTTCTTTAGAAAGTAGTTTTAGGCTAGCATGGAACACCTGCATTTTTTTTTACTGGAAATCCACGAGATGATGCAACAAATGTGTTTTATTTCTATACCAAATGCTTCTGATGACTGATAGTAATTAGAAATGCTTGCCTAAGCAATTATTGGGGCTTGTTAATTCTGTGCATTAAGCGTTCCGCTTTTGTGAACAGAAAATCCAAGGAAGATCAGCTGTTGTCATTCCGCACTTCAACAGCAAAGGTGCATATTTACTGGAATTCATTAAGAAGTTTGAAGCTGCTTAATGTTTTTGAATTTTTTTCCTACAAAGTAACCATGGTATACTACTATACTTGTTTCAGTCAGTTTATCAGTGGATTGTTAAGCCCCAAACTGTTATCAAGACCAATGAAATGTTCCTTCCTGGACGAATGGCTTTCATTTACAACATGGTAAGTTTTTGCTTCCCTTCATTCCAGTCATCTGTAACTTTCTTTTTATTTCATGTTCATTTAGCTAAGAAATTCACGAGTTATATGTTTTTGATGGATGCTATCTTTTTCAGTAGCGGCGGTTGTTTTCTTGTTTTAAGGTTGTCTATGAAGTCCTGTATATGGGTCAGACAGACTTAACCTAACCTGGTTTAGGTTGCTTGCATATATTAAGTTGTCAGCTTCTCCATTTACGATCTGAATAGCAGATGTACTAAAAACTTGCGATATATGTTGACATATAAAGAGGAAGAACAGAAATACACGTTCTGGGGGTTCTGTTGAAGTGGTGTCAGTATGATATATGTTTTTGTGCTTTGGTGCATTGCGCTTGCACCTTGTCTGTGGACTGAGGCACCTATTCTTCCCGCAGACCACCATTTCATTGGTGCTGTTACATCATCCTAATTCTTGTCATGTGGGAGTCAGGAGTGTGTTTACTTGTTTTTTGGGAAATGCATTTAAATGAATGCAATTTATAGCACATCTTGTCCTACTTTGTTTGGCTTTGTCCTGATATGATATTTTCCTTTAGTAACATGTTTTGAACAGAGAAATGGGACTGCTCAAGTAACTTTTCTTGTTTAGTGAGCACTTGTAGAGACAATGTGTACACGATTATCAGAGACTTAAAAATTCTTGTTTTTCCTACTTGTGCAAAAGATTCTGATTGGCATTATCTTCCAATAAAAAAATATGGTTCATATGTGCCAGGAAAGTGGGTTTTCTCATGATATTCCAACCACGGTGCACCGAAGTAAAGCTGATTGTCCTGTTCCCGAGGTACTTCATTTTTCTTTTTTTGTGATGATTTCTTTCTTTATTTATGATGATTTCTTTCTTTCCTATTTCAGGAAATGGTTACGGTTAGCGTCGATGGTTCTGTTTTAGATCGAATTGCTAAGATTATGTCATATCTTCGTCTCGGATCATCAGGGAAAGTTCTGAAGAAGAAGAAGAAAGAAAAGGATGGAAAAGGTGCTCTGATGATATGTATATTTTTTTCAAACGAGGTGTCAATGTTTTGATTTTTGTGAATAAATATTTAATATCAAACTGGTTACAGTTCATTCTATTTTACCGACAATCACTTTTCATTATTTAAAGCTCAATAATCACAATACCCTTGCACTGGTTACAGTTCATTCTATTTTACTGCCAATCACTTTTCATTATTTAAAGCTTCATAATCACAATACCCTTGCACTGTGCTTAATGACTTGTTATCTAATCTAGATGAGCAGATTAGTTCCCGCTTGCAGAAAGAACAGATAGAATTCTCATAATCAGCACATGCTTGTTCACTTCAATTTTTCCCGTGTTTGCTGATCCTCGTGCAAGTAATGATGAATTTTTGTTGAATTGATTATTTAGATGATATTTAACAGAGGGGCACCTCATTTTGTTATAACTGCAATCTATATTTTTACTCTGGATGCTTATGTTCTGCACTTGGTCATCGTCTCAATGTTGTTATTGTACATTATGGTCGTACATTTTGTCAAATTCAGGATATAATTCATTCCCTTTATTTGCGAATTTTTATGCTTCTATATAATGTAGGCATTTTTTATTATAGGAAAGCTGTCAATTTCTTCTAATGGGTTCGATGAAGATAAGAGGGTGTTGAGGTCTGATATGCTGAAGAATCAGAATGTGGGAGAAACCCTACCACCACCTCCACCACCTCTCAAAAAGAATTATCCTGATTCAAAAGAGAAACCCGGACCAACTGCAGTAAGGAAAGAAGAGGAAGATATATTTGTGGGGGATGGTATTGACTATTCTATTCCCAGTAAGGATATGAGCCAAAGCCCAATTTCAGAGGATATGGAAGAATCTCCCCACAATAAAGAGAGGACTTCCGATTTCAGTGAACTTACCTACGGCCCAGTTCCTCCCACAGAGCCATCTCATGATTGGCAACAAATGGTGAGCGTTATTTGGGTTTTAGCTCGACAGTAGCACTGAACACTAGACTTCGCATGACTTGGAAATTTCTTATAAACGAGACATTTTTTACTCTTCTTCCAATAGCAACTGATGCTTGACTTTTAATTTCTTTTCCTTTCATGTCCTCTTTTCAATTTCTCCCTTTTCAACTTTTTTCATAATGTTTATTTTTCCATGTTAAGAACGGATATGATGCTTTGCAAGCACAAGCGCTGGCTGGTGTTTATCAGGGAGAGTGGCGGGACTACCAATACGCTGAACAACTTTCTTACCCAGAGCAATATCTACAGCAAGACATTCAGGCATATGATATGCAAACTGGTTTAACCGTTCAGCAGGACCCACGCTTCATGACTCAAGAGGAGAAGGACAGGGGCTTAGGGTCAGTGTTCAAGAGGGATGATCACAGGCTTCAGCAACTAAGGGAGAAAGACTCTAGGGAAAAGGATCCCAATTTTGTATCCGAGAGTTACTCTGAATGCTATCCTGGTTACCAAGAATATAACCGGGAGATTGTTGACAGTGACGATGAAGCTGATTTGACAAAAATGGATATGGGTGGACGAGTAAGTGATTTTCTGGTCTTGCTGAATATTATATTCTCTGCAGGCCAGTCGTCCTTGAGATGTCATATAAAGATTATGTTTTATGTAAGGGTGTGATTACACGACAAAATTCTCATTGAATTTGCTTATAGGCCAAGGGACGCCTCCATCGGTGGGACTTTGAGACGGAAGAGGAGTGGGCAAAATACAACGAGCAAAAGGAAGCGATGCCAAAAGCTGCATTCCAGTTTGGCGTAAAGATGCAAGATGGTCGCAAGACTCGAAAACAGAACAGAGAACAGAAACTTTCTAATGATCTTCACAAGATTAACCAAATACTGGCCAAAAAGAAGGAGAAGGGTGACAAATTTGATGATAGCAGAATGTATGATGAAGAGTCACATCCTGGAAAGAAACTACGAGTCTGATGGAGTTTACTGTTTTCATTTTTCCTCTTGCTTTTATATGTAGTCTTTTTATTGCTCCAGAATTTGACCTGGACATGATTTCTTATGTTAGTGAAATCATGGATCTCTCTCACGTGTGAAAGTTTCCTAAAATAATGACCCCTTTTGAACATAGTGACATCTTCTGTCCGTACTGAAATTTTGATGCCTCATTTCATAACTTTTGTTAGCCTGTAGTCTCGTACATAAAAATGTGGGCGCTTTTTGGGTCATGCTTGATTTGCTATATTGGATTAAGCTGGATTATAATGTATTGTTTTAATACGATATTTGGTACTACATTGTATTAAAAAATGTACAATATTGAAAAATTAAAAAATATTTAATTACTTTTATTTAAAAGTGATTTTTCTTAGGGTGGGTTTTTTTTATTATCCTAACCCCTTTTATGAGGATTAAATTTATTGAATTGAGTTAGTGTATCATTTACGTCCGTCCGTCCTATGTGGAATAAGATAAAAGGTACTTTCATCTGTGTAATGCGGCATGCTAACGTTACATTTGATACATCATTTTATCATTTGCTAACAAGAATTGATGTAGCGAGCTATTAATGTGAGTAACGGGAAAGCTAATGGAGGCAATAAATTATATCCCAAGAATTTGAAGGAAAAAAAAAATCAATATTTGACAGTTCTCCAAGAGAGAATAATTCAGTTTTGTCCTTTGGGCTACTTAATGGGCTTGGAGATGGACTTCTGATTTAGCCCACACATCTGTAATCAAACTAGGTTCAGCTGACTTGTACTGAAAAGCCCCATGCGCCACCACGCCACGCCAAGCCACGCCGCAAAATTATTATTATTATTATTATTATTATTATTATTATTATTATATATCATGTTACCCCAAAATTGGTTTTTTCAGAACGATATTCGTTTTCAAGCTCACGAAAACCAATTAAAATACGTGTTGCTTCAGCGAAACAGAATCTTCTTTCACCTTCAATCCTCTCTAAATTCAAAAATAATCAGGTAACTTTAATCTCTCTCTCTATATATATATTAATGATTAATTCATCACTTATTACCATTTAATTCTGGATTTTTTTAATTTTTTTTTTTTTTTCAAATAACCTAGAGAAGCTAACCCTTGCAAAACCCACAAATTAGGATTTCCTGAACTGGGTAGCTCAATATTCCAAAACCCGAAATATATTGATAATTCAATTACATTAATTCGATTATTATTGTATTCGATAGACTGATATAGATTAGTATATGGTGAATGTCCTAGCGTTTTGTTGAAACTTTTTGACATTTTCTTTTACGTGTGCTTGATTCTGGGTGATTTTACCTTTATGAATTTGCTAATGCTTTCACATATTAATTTTCATTTGGTTTCATCTCCGATTTTAAAAATTTTTAGCTTAAAAAATTGCATAATTTAATGTTTTTTTTTTTTGTTTATGATTAATGATTTTTATCCTTCTTCTGCTATAGTTAGACTTCTGCTTCATATTGTTTTATTTCATCATGTTTTAGTATGTAGTTAGATATTTTATGATGCAGATAACGGCAGAAAAATGTTAAAACTGCGCATGTTTTATTTTATTTCTTCTGTACGATTTTCGGTTTTGTGGTTTTCGTGTTAATTGGCACCATTCACAGTGTGGGGCATGATTTATGGCAACCTTAGAAGGGAAATTTTCATTCTCGTCTCTTTCCAATATGGAGAAAGAGAATAGCAAGCGTAGTTATATAGATGACTTTGACGATAGTGCCTGGGATCCGCTAGAAGGTCAGAGTCCAAAGTCCTCGAATCAAAAAGTTTCCTATCCATTTCCAGTTGATTCTGAAGATTTTGTGGATGGAGGGTATGATTCAGGCGAGGATCAGTACAACTCTGAGCAACAAGATGGCCCTCCCGAGGTCAACTTGAGAAATGTATTGAGTGGGGTATTTGCTATTTTGAGCGGGCGTAACAAAAATCATTCTGTTGTAAGCAGCCTCCCCCAGTTACCCTCTTCCAACACTTCGTTTCTTGGATCTTCAAAGAATGGTGAAACATTCTTGAATGCTTCTGTATACATACCGAGTGCACCTCCTCTTCTTCAGCCAAATGCTTTCAATTACACTGCTTACAAGGAGGTGTTGGAAGCTGAACCTCCTGAGTGGCTTCCGGACAGTTCCGCCTCAGTTTGTATGCAGTGCAACACTCCTTTCACAGCTTTGACTCGTGGAAGACATCATTGTCGGTTTTGTGGAGGGGTTTTTTGCAGGGTCTGCTCAAAAGGGAGATGCTTATTACCTTTTAAGTTTAGAGAGAGGAATCCACAGAGGGTTTGCGATACCTGCTATGATAGGCTTGATCCATTGCAAGGAGTATTAATCAAAACAATCAGCAACGCTGTGCAGGTTGCAAAGCATGATGTCATGGACTGGACTTGCTCAAGAGGGTGGCTGAATCTTCCAGTGGGTTTGTCCATGGAACACGAGATATACAAGTCTGCCAATACATTGAGGAGTTATTGTCAGGTTCTACTCCTATTCTTTTGCATGCTTTCTGCAAGTTATTGGTTCTGTTGATTCTAGACACAACCTTGTCATTTAGTTTTTCTAATAAATCAATTTCACGCTGGTGAGAGGAATGACTTGTAAAAGGTTTTCTATTACAGGTCCTTTAATCAATTGTCAGCTTTTAATGATTATCTGATGGACATTATTTAATCTAATTGAAACTGAAATTTACTAGAGTAAATCTGAAATGCACAGGCTGCTCGATTGAACCCTGAGAAATCTATACCTGCTGCAGTTTTGAAAGGAGCCAGGGGTTTGGCAATTTTAACAGTTGCCAAAGCTGGGGCAATACTTGCTTACAAACTTGGAACTGGCTTGGTTATTGCTCGAAGGTCAGACGGGTCATGGTCTGCACCATCTGCCATACTTTCTGTTGGTTTGGGATGGGGTGCCCAGGTATAATATCGGGGTTTACATTCTGGCATTTTTGGTTTAATATGGTACTCATGTGAATTTTTAAGAAATTGAAGTCCATCTTTTCGTCAGTTCTCAGACTGAGATGGACTTACATAAACTGGGGATGCTTTGATTTTTGTATAAATAAAATGAAAGATACCTAGGCATCTCCAGATCGAGTGTAAATGGTTTTACCAGGACAAAAAAATACTGCAAAAGAAAAGCGATCATTTGACATGAATGAGTTAGGCTAGTGTGTCATTGATTTGATTCAAAATTTGTTAATTTTACTTTTAAGCTTATGTTGTTTACTTGTTTATCATTTGAATTGTAAAGAAGTTATACTTTTCTATCTGTTTTATCTCGGTGCTCTACTTAATTAGTAATCCCTTGCAATCTGCAGTTCTTATCTACTAAAACTTGATCACCAGCTACTATTATTCAGAATGTGATATTCGTCTTTTAGTTGAGTGGTTTCATCACATGATATGTGAGTTTTGATAATTTGTTATTGATGATTATCATGTTTTTTCCTAATCACAGGTTGGGGGCGAACTCATGGATTTCATTATCGTGTTACATGACTCTAAAGCCGTGAAAACATTTTGTAGTCGCTTGCATTTTTCTCTTGGTGCGGGTTGCAGTGCTGCAGCAGGACCAATTGGGAGAGTTGTGGAGGCCGATTTTCGAGCTGGAGAGAAAGGTTCTGGCATGTGTTACACTTACAGCTGCAGTAAAGGTAATACATTTCAATTTCTTATCTGTCTTGGAAATCAAATTACTTTAAATCTGTTGTATTGCCAGTTTGTGGTTTGTATTAGAATTATCACATGGACTGGTTTTAACAAAAAGGAGAAGAAATCAAAACTAGTTAAGAAACCTTGCTTTGGACATAGCATGCAACATTTCTTTTTCTTTTTCTGGAGTCCTGTTCATCTTGCCCGAAGACAAACCCAAATCAAGTTATTTTGATATATGAAATTGAAAAATACCAATCTGATAGCTGTTTAAGCTCCAGAGGAATAAACTAATAAATAGGAATCCGTCTTCTGTAAGGTTGACGTTCTCAGTGCAAATGGCATCAGGGGGATATTAGGTTAGGGGATTTATTTCGGGTTGGCTGCATAATTCCATTCTGAAATTTAATAATGGGTACGATGACACTGGTATATCAACGTTGTTTTATTTATCAATTATAATGGTGTTAAAATTTAACCAACTTATTGATAATATATTGTGTTCTATGAAATAGCAGTTGATTTGCCTGGACTCACCCTCCGTTTCTGCTACTGAATAGTTCATTTATAATTCTTATGCTTGTTCAGAAACTGATCAATAGTAGTTCCTCATGTAACTGTTATGGATGCCTCAGGTGCGTTTGTGGGAGTCTCACTGGAAGGAAACATTGTTGCGACAAGAATGGATACAAACCTTCAGTTTTATGGTGATCCATATCTTACTACAGCTGATATCCTTCTTGGGACTGTGGATAGACCGAAGGCTGCTGAACCATTGTATGCTGCCCTTCGAGACCTTCACTGCAAACTACAGTGCTAGTTCTTTTCTTGCATATAATTATGCTTGAAGTGGCCTAAATGGAAATCCTTTTGGGTCTTGATTGTATATATGTTGGCTCTGTTTCTTGTTTGCTGATGAAATATATGGTAGATACATGGTTCCACATGGTACGATCTTGTTCTCATGGTTCGATGTGGTAAAACAAATCTTTCGGGGACTCAGTGGTATATTTGCTATCCCATTCTATCGATGTGTATTATTATTTTTTATGCTCAGAAAAGGATTACAATGCAGGGTGTCAAAACTTGCACATAGACCATAAATACTATTAGTTGATATTGGACATTATGTATTGATGGAATTCAATCTATGGTAAATTGCTCTACTTTTTTACTGTATTTTTTGTTCTATGAGCTTTATGATTTCTTCGAGAAGCAGATTTTGCAGTTGAATGCTATCCTGAGTCAGTTAGCAACTTTTTACAAGTTGGCTTTAATATTGCAGGGTGGGATTGGTGGTAAAATTTATTTTTGGGCAATAAATGTTTGAAATCTTCAATACATTTAGCAATAAATTATCCTAAGCGATGGAAAAGAATTTTAGTCGACTTAAAGAAATGCTTGTCTGATGTTGATTTTTTAAAACCCAATCCTGCATACAACTTATTCGGTTTTTGGCACAACATTTGGGTGCTCATATCAATTGCCACTGTTTCTTTTTTTTTTTTTTTTTCAGTGTTACTCGAAAATTTTGCACGTGTGACTCCCTTGGATGGGAGTAGCGTAAAGTTGCCTAAAATCACCNTGAGTCAGTTAGCAACTTTTTACAAGTTGGCTTTAATATTGCAGGGTGGGATTGGTGGTAAAATTTATTTTTGGGCAATAAATGTTTGAAATCTTCAATACATTTAGCAATAAATTATCCTAAGCGATGGAAAAGAATTTTAGTCGACTTAAAGAAATGCTTGTCTGATGTTGATTTTTTAAAACCCAATCCTGCATACAACTTATTCGGTTTTTGGCACAACATTTGGGTGCTCATATCAATTGCCACTGTTTCTTTTTTTTTTTTTTT
>CAIGRH010088539.1:0-12977 GCA_903798295.1 Fraxinus nigra
ATTTTGAGAAGGAAAATTGAGGATTTGGGGAATGAAATGAAAACGAGCAAATGAAAAGAAACAGATTAAATTCGAAACGAAACCGTAATGGTTGACGATAGGAAATTTCGACATGTGTACGAAAAAAGTGACTCTTTTATATTGTTAAGGATATAGTGGGAAGCATTTTTAGTGGGCCTTTTTAATTAATGAGATCCTGATGAATGCTATTATAGTGTGTTTGAATCTCATTAAAGTGAGAATTGAATTTTTGGAATAATAATTGATGGGAGAATGTGTGGTGAAAAAGTGATGAAAAGTTTTAAATTTGTGTTTCATATTATTTTATTTGGAGAATGTGTGATTGAAATGAAGAAAGAAAAAAAAATGACAATGAGTATGAGATTAAAATGAGTGTCAAATAGAGGCATATTATAGTCAGAGACAAATTATTAAAGGAATTAGACACGGTACTATAAAAAAAATAAGAAATTGATTAATACACTTGAATTAGATTAAAATTTTAATAATCGTATTAATTACGTCCGCTAAAAATATAAAACGCAAAATCATTCCAAAGATAAACGACCGCACTCCCCATATGATATTTTTCACTTTTTGAATTTTTTATCAATAAAAAGTTTTCGTTTGATACAATATTTTCTGTTACAGCTATCTTTTTTGAGCGATTTAAAATCTGTTAGAAAGCTTGCAATGTGGTCACGATAATATGTTATGGCCAAAGTTTAATGCAAAATAAACTGTAATTATTAACTTCATTTAGTGTTGCATTTTTGACTTGTTATTATGAACTCATCATTTATCAATTTTTAAATTCGAAGGATGTATTTCAAAGTTTGTCGTGAATACTTCGAAACGATAACAAAAAATTCACTCGATAGCCTATAAATAGGCCAAAACAAAAATTAAAGGAAAAAAATCTAATTATGTCACTTTTTCGCCTTCACATTTTCGTTAAAACCTTGGATCCATCAATTAAATTGGATCAAACAAATATGGATTGAATGTAAGCTTAAAATAAAGTTTGAATACGTATATTTAAATTTTCAAAAACACACATAAGCATCTAGTTGATTGCTCCACTGAGATACTGCGATTTTTTTTCGAGAATGTCACTTTTTACATTTTCATTATCGCAAATAATTTGAATGCATCAATTGAATTGATTCAAAAAAAAAATATGAATTGAATACAATATTAGAATGAGGTTTGAATTTATATATTTTGATTTTCAAAAACACGCTTGTATATATCTAGCTAATTATTTCAATGAGATACTGCGATTTTTTCATAGAGACGCGACAATATATCATTTTTCACACTTTCATTTTCACAACACCTTGGATGTATTGATTTAATTGATTCAAATAAATATGAATTTAATGCAAGCTTAAAACAAGATTTCAATTAGTAAAATTTTCAAAAACACACAAAAATGCATCTAGTTAATTGCTTTAATAAGATACTGCGACTTTTTCATATACATTTTCCTTTTCACAAACACCTTGCGTGCATATATTGAATTGATTCAAAGTAAATTTTCATATGTATTAATGTCGGTGATTTTTTTCAGAGAAAATTGACATAATGCGATTTTTTTTAATAGAAAAGTAATAAAATGTCATCTTTTCACGTTCTCCTTTTAGCAACCACCCTTCAAGCATCTATTAAAATGATTCAAAATTAAATTTTCATTGTATTAACATAAAATAAGGTTTGGATTCGTTTATTTAAATTTCCAAAAATGCATACATATGCATCTAATAAATTGCTCTAATAAGGTAATGTGACTTTTTTTTTATAGAGAAAATGTTACTTTTCCACATTCTTTAGCAAACACATCCTATGCATCTATTGAATTGATTGAAGATTAGTTTTTTTATATGTATTAATGTAAAATAAAGTTGAATCTGTATATTTAAATTTTCAAAAATAAGCATGTATTGTATCTAGTTAATTGTTTCAATGAAATACTGTAATTTTATTTTATTTATTTTTCATTTCTTACTTCACATTCACTTTATCTCAAATATCTTGCATGCATCAATTTAATTGATTCAAGATTTTATTTTTCATATGTTTTAACACAATCCATTTCCTCTCAAGATCAACAATGTTATTTCCAAATATTTTTTCAATTACAATAGCAAAACCATCAAAAAAGAAACTTCATAGATGCCAATTATTTACATTCTATGATTCACACTAAACCAATCACGAAATTCAAAGAAAAATGATATAGACAATGCAATAAGATGATTAGAATTTATAAGTGGGCGTTTATTCAACTCGAAATTGATAATTACGACTGTTGCTTTCAAAATCTATGTAAAGAGAGCATTAAACAATTTTAAAATGACAAATTGGGGAACTAATTAAAGAAAAATCCAAAACATCAAAAACATGTAATTTTTGTTTGGATATTTCTAGATTTGGGAAAGAGAACTTTGAAGAATGGTAATTGAAACAATATTGGTCTTGTTTGTGCTTGATTTGTGGAAGATTTCATCTTTTCCTTTGATTTTTCGGGATTGGTGGGCAGATTTTTGACACACTGTCGTGCATTATGTTTGAGCGTAAAATATACGTTCAATTTTAACTATTTTTCATTTAATCAAAGTTTATCATGTTTTTTCAAAGTTATCCCAAGATATAGGGTATTTGTATAAGTACCCCAAAATTATTTTTATTTTATAGCATTACCAATAAGAATGTTATATTTAAATGTTATAAAATGTGTAACTTGTTGTAGTGTTATTAGATTATAGCTTACACATCATATGAACTCTGACATCAATATTCTTGGAATTAGGAGACCTATCGGCGTGGCAAAGGGCTGTATCTTCTCTGATTGCCTCGAAGAAGGATGTAGCAAGTCTATATTGCCTCAAAGGTTATTTTCGACGAGGCATTGAGCTTTGCTCTCATCGTCACGGATGCGAAGGTGGACGAGGCAATGGCGTGATCTCATCACCTCGGATGAGAAGTTGAGCGAGAAGATAGCACGTTATATCATCGCCTCGAAATCAAAGATGCGAGAGGAGATTCACAAATTGCTACTCGTCTCGATAAAAGAGTGCTTGAATGAAATTTTACTTAACTTTCAGTCACGTAGGTAAAAGTGTAACAAGTTCTTTACTCAAAAAGTTATTCTCAATTCTCATGGTAAAATATAAAAACAGAAGGACAAGTAAAATTAATTTTTTGAACTCTTTTTATTGGTTGTCACAGATTTCGTTTCATGGGCTCAAATAGTAAATGACAAGTCAATTCCTTGTTCAGGGTTTGTTTGGGCTCCAATTTTTTAGAAGAAATAGATTATGTAATAGTGATTTTTTGAAAATTATACACTTAAAAATAGGTAGAAGGTTTAGATTTACTTGTTAAATTATTTTATTGAGAGAATATATTGAAAATGAATTCTAAAAAATATATATATTTCAATAATGAAACTCAAATAATGGCTCAATATGGGTTCTTAGCGACTATAGACATCAGATCCAACGAGTCATAGTACAGAGCTACTTTTTTTATTACTGAGGGGTAAAATAGGAATTAACAAAAGCATTACAAATTACAGTAGGAGTGGAAAAGAGCCCTTTTTTGGCCCTCTTCAAAAGCTGAGAATGGAAACCCCTCCAAAAACTACTACCAAAAAGAGATTAAAAAAAAAAAGTGAAAGGTCAAAACTGCCACCAAACCTTTATATACGTAGAAGGTCCAAATTAAAGCAAAAAAGGCTGGTGTTCATAAACTCGTCCTCATCACGCGCTATGCAGCAGGGAGTCATTGGAGTGGAAACCACGACAAGACGTCACCGGTCACACGCCGGTGCGTGAGACACACGCTCTCATCGGAAACCAGCGGCGTCCGGCAGAGAGGACAGTTGAAGTTGAGGTGGTCGAGCCATCCATCCAAACATTCCTTGTGGAAGACGTGGCGACAGGCTAACTTTCGCACGTGTTCTCCCTCACCCAGCTGGTTCAAGCACACCACGCAATCCAAATCGGCACTATCAGAGCCATTGGATTGATTTGTATACGAAAGCACACGGTTCAGATTCAATTGCTCGCAGAGGACAATAAGGCCGGCCAGACCAGACCCAACGACGTCGTAGGAAGAATTCTCGAACAGCTGATCCAGGTCGAACCGGGGTACAATGAACCTCAGGTTGTGCAATATAGTGAACAAGAGAGAATGGAGATAACGTACGCTTTTTCCGATGAGCACAACGAGGAGTATTGGGATTGATTCCGATGACACGTCGGAGAGCTGGCTCTGTAAACCCATATCTTGAAAAAACTTCAAGGTTTCATGCAAAATGGTGAGGACTCAGGCTATGTAGTATATAGATATACATGAACTGAAGGGTATTATAGTTTTTGTTGTTGGGCTGGCGTATGCGTGTGCGTGTTGGTGTAAGTGTGGGGGTGGGGGTGTTTCACGTGGGTAGATGTTGGGGGAGACCATTTACCATTTTTAAAATCAATAATGCTACTTGTATATGATTTATATTCGACAATTTATAAAAGAATCAATTCTACGAACGAATGGATCATATCGATTTGAAAAATGACTAATAAGTAATTTATATATATATATGGAATAAAATAAGTAAATTTTGCAATAGGAATTGGGTACCCTAAATGGAACAATTTTCAACCAATTTGATTCTATTTTGAAACAGTCAAAATTTAAACCATACGAAATCAAATTAACAATTTCAATCAGAATTCTGCTGGGTGTACAGAAACTGTACATCACAGCTGTACATCACAGAAACACACGAGACCACACACAAGCAGGTAGGGTCCGTCATTTGTTGCAATATTTAAATACGCTATGGGGCCCACTATTTTAGTTTTATTTTGACCAATTTCTGTTACTTCTTCTTCTTCTTCTGTACAAATTGAAAAAGCCTTTATGGGGTATTTTGTACACCCCTACATCAAACATCATTTCAGATTAAATTATTCCTAATAAAACCACACAAAAACCAAAATGCTAAATTTGGAATCATAGTTCATAGATTATAGTTCAAAAAACAAAATTTCAAACGTATCACAAATATGTCGTCAAGCCATAAACAAATAAAAGACAAATTTAATTCTATACATATCCTCACGCTTAGCGCACTCAATTTGCACCTCATAAATCTCATATTGAGCATATCTTTTATTTTATTTTTTATTTTTTATTTCTCCTTTTTAAGTAAAATGCCACCAAAGCTTAAGCATGATTTTTAGACCTCCTTCTAGACTCGGTGAACGGATTTGAATTCCCTGGTCGAAGTACAAACGAGAGAGGTACTTGATTACTTTACCTCCAAGAGTATGTTTTGGTAGAGATTAAAATCGAATTAAAATTGAAACACTAGCTGTTATTGTTGACTTTTATTAGATGAGTGAGATCCAATAACGACTATATTTTCAATTTTAATTGGATTAAAATGAGGGCCAAACAAGCTCCAAATCTTACATCTAAAAAAGAAATAAAAAAAAATTGAAAACAATAAATGTGAAAGTACTATTACGATTACATTTATAATAAATTATATCTGGACTACATGCCATGTTACTATTTAAATCGAGCACATGTTAATTAATCTCTATTTATAAAGTTTGCCATGAATGGATCCAAAGGTCTCAATGCCACCAACTTTTGATATCCTCGATACGATCCTTGATTTACAAATCGTTTTATTTCCTTTTCCTTCGTTGCAAGATATGATGTTGTCCATTTGTGTAAGGATGTCGTGAATAGATTGCATCTAGTGCATATTTCTTTTCACGAACTATAAAACGAAAAATAAACTTATTATGAACTCAAATATGGGTGATATTTAAAAAAATTAAATATCCCGATATCAAAATAAAAGTAAATGCCAGAAAAAAAAAGAATTTAATTAATTTTGAAAAATAAAATTCTAGGAATAGCAAACTTTTGGGATGACAAAAGATAGAAGGCGTTTGATTTGTTTTGTTTCGTAACTCAAAATATACAAGAGGCGAAAGTCGCAGCGGAAGAAGAACGTGGAGCCCACACCCAACACTTGCTTACACCACAATTTCCTATATGAAGTTGGATACTAACTCTTAGTTACAATTTTGGATTTAACACGACTCTTATTGGTTTCCTCTTTTACGCCTTCGATGTATTGGACTAGATCGTTAATAATGTACTTTAATAAGTTCTTGTTTGATTCAACCAAAAAATTGATTAAAATTTAAATCAGAGTTTTGAGCCAGCCACATTATTTTGAAATAATGTATTCTGGAATTGTAGATCGATGGAGAATGTATGGTTGAAAAAGAAAGAAAAATTGTTGATGTGATAAAAAAATAGTACTTTATTGAAGAACGTGTGGTTGAAAATGAGTAGAAGAATGAAAACGAAAATTTTAATGTGTACCAAATATGAGCTTAATAATGAATTTTAACTATATATTTTATGGAATTCACAAGTTCTCAACAACATATTTTATCAATTTTTATTGGAATCTATTAAAATTCTTGTGTTTTATCTAAATCAAATGGAAACTGAGACAGTAAACGAAACTAAAATCTTGTGACATGTTCGTCATGTTTTTATTAGATTGCTTATGATGATGTGACATTCCAAACAATAAAGGTTTTCAAAATTTTGAGTGAAAAATTGGCTATTATATATGTCTATCTTTCGCGACTAGAGGCATGTACTCGTCTTATTGATAGAGCTCGATTTTTTTTAGTCGAGCATATTTTTCTACTAATGCGCAGTAATTGTGCATCCAAATATGTTTTCAATGAATATGTCAGTATGAACTAACTTTGATTTGTACAATATCGTCAAATAGGGTTTTACTTTGTTGTCTTAAACGATATATTTGGTTAGACTTCATGTAACTGATTCATCGATCGTTCTTGATTAGTTCAAATAGATGAATCCGATCTATACCACCTCAGACCCTGACACTTCTTCCCAAAAAGTTCCGTCGATGAACTTTGTCAAGGTCTCTTTGTACAAAGTAGGTTGTAGTTCGAAGCATTAGCACATCTATTGATACATATTAAACGTTTTTTTGGGATGAGAACTTTTTTTCATTTTTAACAAGAGCCTAAGCGATAGCAAGTGATTCAAAATAAAATCTTTTGATAAGAGAATGTATAAAATTATTTATAAATTTCTATTAAATGAAATAGAAATCTGATTTCTTTATGTTTTTACTATTTTGCATCAACTTGTATGTCCCTTTTTATGTAACAAAATTTTGTCAACACAATTCCAAGCATTAACTTTGTGTTTGATTGTGTCATGTAAGATAGTTGCATTAAATATTTCTAACATAAAAAACAAAGACAATCACTATCTTTATATATTATTTAAGTAAAGACCTGATTTGGGCCCTTTTCCATGCCAACCATGAGATGCTCAAGTCAATGCTAAATCGTCAACATAAACCAGCAAACATCCAAAAACCCACGATAAATTTTCTAAGAGTAACATACAACTAGAGAATGTCGTATATCTAAAGTTGACAATGTCGTATATGTATAACATGTAACAACATTAATTAAGAGTTAGGCCGGCGGAGGATTATTCCATTTTGACTAAAAAGATTTTCCATGATCTTCGAACAACTTGCAAGACTAAACTATTATTAATGAAAGTACTTATAGGCCATTAGAAGAGAAGATTTTTATTAATAATTGAATTGAAAAATAAAAAATATTGTCCACCATATCCTCCAATTACCAACCTTGGTCTACAAAAAAATAGGCCCTTTAAGTAACAACCTTTACTTTTTTTATGATAATTATTTTATTATATTGGGATAATAATTTACAAAATATTACAAGATTTTTACTTGGGTGGTTATATTGTCATCACAATTTTCTTTTAGTTCATTTTTTTTAGTTGTCTTGAACCTTTGATCAATGTCACACTCATGTTCTTAAACTTTTTGGTCGCATTATTTTCATCAATCTTCTATTAATTAACACGTTTGGTAGCTGATGATGATTTCTATCCTAATGTTTGTGTTACTTACAAAAGCGAACTCAATGGAATCTGTTATAGCGATCTTGTTAGTCAAAGTATGTAGCCTCAATCAAATATGAGAAGTTTTCATAAATAATTTAAATTATAAATAGACGGAAATTAATGAAGAATAAGTAGTTAGTATTTATGAATTTCTCGAAATATGTGAATAAAAGTTGGTTTAAATATTTGTAAATAGTTTATAAACATATGCCAAACAAGTTTGCATAATCCTTCACATTCAGATTTTCTCAAAATTCGACGTTAGGGTACAATACTCTAGTCGGTAGGTCTTGAGAACCGTTTGGCTTGTTTACTAGTATCTAGTCAATATCGACATTAAAATCAAGACGTGTCCTCAATGTTCACGTCTCGGCTCGAGAGATAGGCTAACCTCATTTTATTGAAAAATTGATACAATGATTAGTTTACGCGTCTAAATTTCAATATATAACACGTCCGAGTACTACAATTGTACTAAGAAAGCAATGTCCAAACCTAAATATGGGTGGGGGAACGTTATTAATTGGAAGCTGTCGTGGAACCATATTTAGAATACATATTAATCCACACCTAAATCCCATTAACTTATAGTAATTAACATTTATTTAAATGTGACTTTGAATTTCAAGCCTACACTGGAAGAATCGAGAAAGAGTGTGTGGCACTCGTACCATTACTCGATATAGTTCGTGGTCCACTATAACTTAACCTAATTGGGAAATCAATTATTTTAATCCATAAACAATAATTAAATCTGAAATTTTGAATTAATAAATCTCATCTTCTAAGAGTCCAATTCAAGCCAAAATAAAATATAAGTAATGTTTTTTTTTTTTTTTCGAAAACAGGCCATCGATTTATGTTCATGTTATTGCGTGACAAGGATTAAGTGTGATGTTCGCATGAAATAAATTATTAGAGACGGTTCAAGATTGAATCCTTAGAATTTAATCAACCAATCAAAAATCGTTAGTTCGTATTTTGTAGGTTCAGTATTACTTTTTTCGTATTTATAAATTAGTCAAATGTTATTATTATTCATACATTCTACAGGATCGACTAAGCCCCCATTTGGTCCACCATTATTCTTAAATTATAATTTTTTTTTTCTCTTCTTATCAATCACAAATTGTCCAATAAAATAATATCACACGTAAACTCAAAAACTTTTTCTATTTTTCTAACCACACATTCTCGAACAAATTACTATTCCTCTCGTTATAATGTGAAATAATGAGGATCAAATAAGTGCTAAGATAGAGCGTATTAACCTGAATTGAACTGCCTGAAACGAAACCGCCAATTCCTATTCGATTCCAACAATTACATGAAACTGAATAATTCCATTTATAAATTTCACGAAATCTTATGGTAGGTTTCGATTCTTGAAATACCCTTGCCGAACCCAACGTCCACCCCTATATTTCGCCGTTAATTAACTGTCATATTTATTAATTTTTACAAACAAGTAATCAGTGCCGTAGGCTGATAATGGAAAACTCCTAAGCAAACCGAAGTCCGTTAGACCAACCTGCGCATATACATGCTACTGAAAAACAACTCAGCTATAGATGAATAGAGCGTGAAACATAGTTGTGAGAATTCTGCCATTACTATTCACAAGCAACGCTGAAAGATCATTAAGAACGCAAAAAGGCTCCAAAAGTAAAAACTGCAGAAACAGCTTGCCAACCTAAGTTTGGATTACCAAAAACGTCGAAAAAAAGTGCGTATACAGATTATGAAATTAAACTCCGGTGGATAATTGTATAGTTATTATACCAATTGCATCTGTGTACACAAGTTGGCCTGCAAAAGGATAAAAATCACAACGATTACAATGTCTACAATACCACAGCCAGAGAAAAATCCCAGAGAACTGGAAAATCCTCATTTCTTGTCAAGCCCGGAAGTTCTGAAAGTTTTATCATTTATTCCAGCCACCTCAGTGTGTTATCCTAAGATGCGCTGTTGCTGGTTGCTTTTGCCAAAGAAGTGAAACTGAACCTACAAACAACCCAGGAAAAAATCACAAACCAGCCAATCCAGGGCATTTTCTATAATTGGCAACAAAGTTCGAAGATTAAATATTATCAATTCATCAACTTGTACATACAAATACCTAATAAGAGGCTTCTGTGCTGGCACGTTTGTTGAACTAGATGCCACAGTAGTCGATGCAGTCAGCTCAAGAGGCTTTGTTCGGGGAAAAGGGAAAAAAATGAAGGAAATAGTCAGTTACTCCATCCCGATTCCATCAATCAATAACATTGTCATAACAATCATTAACTGCATATATTGGGGATTTGCAACCATATTATACCATAATCATGCCATCTATTGACGAGACTGGTAACAACAAAAATATGCATGGGCATATGTATATCCATGCACACTTACTAGAAGATGATGCAATTGTTGGGATGTAAACCAGTATCATATTACGAGAAGCTCTTAACAAGTTCTTACCCAATTCCAATCAATGTTATGGCTCGACGAGAGACTTACGTGCACAAACTATAGACAACATTGCTAAAATTAAGCATATAACACTGTAAAATTGAGGTAAAATGAGCAAGTGGCACAACATTCTCAACTAAAAATGAAAAAAACATCTCAGCTGCATAAAGTAAGCTGGCAGGACCTCAAGCTCTTCCACGTCCAAGCTTTGTTGGATCCTGGAGTAGGAACTGCTCCCTTCCTCTTCTGTTGATGCTCCTAGCGCTTGCTCAGTTGTGAAGAACTCTGATGGTTTAATCTCTTGGTCCTTGTCATTGTTTTGACCTTCACTCTTCATTTGGACACCTCCAAGCCCATCAAGCAAGTCCAAAGTACCTTGAAGACTAATGTTTGGTTGCAAAGATTGTCCAATGACAAGCTTCTCCATTGTTGTTATACCTAATGATGAACCACAAGCAGCAGATGACGGCCTTGCTGGTGAAGTGCATTTAACAATTCCAGCAACTTCTGGTTCTAGATCATGCCCAGAAAGATTCTCAGGGCATCTCACATTACTTAAGGTGTCAACAACATCAGCTTCAAATTGTCTTTTCGCTGTTGTTTCATCCACCACACCTGCATCGCTGCCAGACACAGCGGCGCTCGAGGAATCTGTCAAGCAAACCCCTCTATTCATTTCATCTTGCTTTCTCTTCTTTCTGCTCATAACAGCCTGTGGAGAGTGTGATGGCCGGACTCCACCAGGGAAGACGAAGTTAGGTATGTCTTTTTTCCTCACATGAGATATGTGAATCCACATTGTGCGTTTCCGGAATGAATATGCATACACGTCACGTTTAAAATCCTCAACTGTCAACCTTATATCAAATTGTAAACCTTCTCGAGGATTAGTTCCTTGTTTCTTCCGTAACCCCATAAAATAACTATAGTGAAAGGGTTTAGATTTGTCTGAAAATTCACCAGGGTGAGGATGGCACTGAAGTACACCACTTGTGTCCCTTTCAATCTGGTTTTATTTATTGACGAAATGAAATTAAAAAATGTTAAAAATAACAACTTAGGCTGAAATCAACAGTTCAATGAAAGCATTTTTGGTTACCTTCAAAGTAAGCAGACGTATTCTGGATTCAACCCAGCCTTTCCAATTCCTCGAGTCTTCTTCAGTCTCTGATGCTATGTCCATCTGCAGATAATTTTTGTATGCTTCAAAGAAAGCGAAAGGCTCAAAAAGACTATCCCAGTTACTCTTGCTTGCTTCTATAGCCTACAATTTACAATAACCAAAGTTAATAAAGAGACATGAACAAAAGAGTAAATCTAACAAACAAAAGAAGCACAACAGCGGCAAAGCATCGAAGTGACAGAAAAGAAGTGTTTATACAGGGTATAATCATCTGATCAAGCACATTCAATAGCTGGAGGGCAAAACTAAAGCTCATCAAGAATAACAGCCAAGACAAGGAACTTGCTTCAAAAACATGCAGAAACCCCCAGATCACACGAATGAGGAGTGAATCCTTCGCATAAGAGACTTTTTTTTAAAAAAAGTAATCAGAATTTTATTAATCAATGCATAATACACAGAAAGTGTATTATCGCATTAAATCAGAAAGTAACAACATGAAATCGGACAGTCTGTCTATATGCCAGTAGCAGCAACATTAAACCAAGTATACAATGTCAAATATAACAATTCTCTAATCTGCTCTATTGTGTGTTAAATCTTCAAAACAACGCCTATTTCTCTCACTCCACACACACCATACGATGCAACCCGGAATAAGGTCTCATACAAGTTTGCTATCTTTATCTCGAAAATTTCTCCTCCATGTCTTTAACATGTCTTCCATACGTCTCGACAACACACAATCCATGTGTTGCGAAGCCAGAATATCATTCCACAGTAAATGAGCAGCATCACAATGAAGGAACAAGTGATCAATCATCTCCTCATTCCTCTTGCACATGTAACACCATTCAGTAACATACAAACCCCTTGTACAAAGATTATCCACCGATAATACCTGTCCTCTGACCACTGTTCATAATAGAAATACCACCCGTGGAGGCAGTTTACATTTCCAAACCATCTTCCAGAGGAATGAACTTTCCACAAGACCCAATAAAGATCTAAAATACGTGCGAACTAAAAAAAATATCATCTCGTGTCAACCTCCACCTGCTGCAACCACCATCTTCTGCCCTGATGTGTGCCTCGTACAGAGATGTCAAAAATAGCGCAAACTCCGGCCGAAAGCAATGTTCCAATTATAACTCCTATTATGAACATCTAAGACATCATTCACCACGACCGATGGCACCAACGTAATACGATACAAAGAAGGAAATACCACCTTAAACGATTGATCTTCACACCAACAATCATCCTAAAAACTGATTGTATTACCGTTCCCCACTACAAAGGTCAATCTGTCCCGAAAGTCACTCCACCATCGCTGAATATATCGCCCCAAACTCACCCCATAAGAATCACG
>CAIGRH010088576.1:0-13207 GCA_903798295.1 Fraxinus nigra
AATATATTTATTAATGAATTTAATGTCTTAATTTAACGTAATTATTTATTTAGTAATTTATATATTTCTAAAATAAATAAATAAATAATATTCCGAATAAATAAATTATAAGAATAAAAAATAGAAGAAAATGATTAAACTATGTTCATTTCGTGTAAGTTTTAGTATAATGGTTGGAGATGAATTTTTGTTTGGTGCAAGATTTGGTGCAAAATTGTCCAAAATTTGGTAAAGCACTGAAAATGGTCCCCGTTAAGTAATCCGTTTAGTGGACAGAATGTTAACCATCTAGTTGTCTCCCATGGAAAAATCATATCATTTTCCTGTATTTTATTTAGTTATAGTCTTAGCTCCTATTTGCCCCTCGTTAAATTATAATTTATTTTTCTCTCTTTTTATCAATCACACATTCTCCAATAAAATAAATAATATTATATGTAAATGTTAAAAAAAACTCTTCTTTTTTAACCATACATTCTCCAAAAAATTACTATTCCTCTCATTATAATACGAAATAATGGGACTAAACGGGCGCTTAGTAGCTAACCATTTGAATTTTTTATTTTCATTTATAAGGACATCCCAACGGCAACGCAAGAAACTTCTTTTTGTTCATCCTTACAAAAGTTTTTATACAGGAAAATACTAAACTCAATGGTTTGTTTGTTAGATAGTGGAAGAACATCGTTTATGAAAAGTGGCTTATGTTTAAAGAAGACTTGTACTGAAGACTACACTATTAGAATTTTATAAAAACTTAAATCTTTAGAATATCTAATTACTTTATTACTAGGATCCCCATGTCAAATTACCAATAGAATTATTTAATGCTGAACATATCTTAACTTATTGGGAAAAATTATTTACTATTGGATTTTGATTTTGATTCTGAATCTTGAATCTTGATTATCTGCTCTTTTGATTTTTGAGTTTTTGTTCTTAATTTCAGTTTCTTGCTCCATAATTTTGATTGTCTCAACTCCTTCTTATTTCTTGATTGTAGATTGCCTGTTTTTGTCTGTGAATTTTGGATCTTCCTATTCAATATATTTTCCTTTGTATTCTTGTGTTGATGTGATGACACAAAGAATGTGAATCACATATAAATTGAGGACCATAACACTATTTATATTTCCATACGTATTTCGCCCAACACGAAATACAATTTTAAAAGAATATGATCTTTGCACATATAATCTGACTCATATCTTATTTAGATTTCTAAAACCCAATTACTTAATTCTTTATTAGTCCACTTTAATTTTGGGCTTAACTTTAAGATCGTCTTTATATATAATTAATTACATATGTCGGTCTACATGACAAATTAATAATTTTCCAACAATCTCCTACTTAGATTACATATGTTACCTTATAAATGTGTATAACCTTACGAGCTCAAAACTTTTGTTATCATAATCAAAAGTATCTCTAAACAATCTTGTCCAGTAATATGTCAATATACAATCAAAGTGGTATTCGTTACAAGTATCATAACTAAATCCATTAATGGTCACGTAAATCAATACAATCAAATAAGTGTAGATGTGTAGCATGAAAATTAGATGTAATGTGATCCAAACATGCATAGTTTCCACTGGTCCTACATTATTCTTTATTGAAATCAAACAAAACTTTACTCAAAATGAAATTGAACTAAATACTTTATTTCTGTAGAATAACTTGAATAGATATAAGTATAAAATGTGTCCGAATCAAACAACGGCCAAATACAAACTCCAATTAAAATATCATATTATCAAAATATGCAACATCCATATGAGCAATATACTTATGAAAGACTTTAGGGGGTAGCCCTTTAGTAAGCGGATCTGTAATCATGGATTTTGTCCTAATATACTCTATAGAAACCCGATCACTCTGAACTATTTCCTTTACAACTTGTAACTTGATGTCTATAAACAATGACACCATCGAGCTCATGTTGAAATACAAGGCTGCTATTATCATAGAATAACATAAAGGGTCTTTCGATTCCATAAAAAATGTGCAGCACATTGACAAAATTCCCCAGTCATATTCCACCATCAGAATCAGAATATCCAATGATTGCCAACTGGTATGATTTCCTGTAGATGATCATGTAATGTTTAGTTCTCTATAGATATTGAAAACATAGATTGGTTGCTTTCAAAATATCTATCCTACAGTTACTTAAATATATGTCCAACATTCTTACAATGAATGCTATATCAGAATGTGTGCAAATCTAAGCATACATTAAACCCCCAACTGTTGAAGCAAATGGAGTTTTCTGTATTTCTTTTTCTTTAAACTTATTCTTAGGGCATTGAATGAGACTAAAGTTGTCTCTCTTAGCAATATGTGTATCACTTGATTTAAATTATTGCATCCCAAATCTTTTAGGAACTTTATCAATATAGCTCTTTTGTGATAATCCAAAAATACCCTTAGAACGTTCCTAGTGTATCTATATCCTTAATACAAAAGAGATGCCATCAAGATCATTTACATCAAAATTTCATGATATAAATCTCTTGGTTTCATACAATAAGCATGTATCATTGCAAGTAAACAGTATGTCATCGACATATAATACTAGAAAATATACTTATTCTCACTGAACTTGTCATATACACAGCCATCAACTATATCCATCTCAAAATCAAACGAGATAATTATTTGATGAAATTTGTGATATCAATGATAGGAAGTCCGCTTAAACCCACAGATGGATTTCTTTAATTTGTAAACTATCTGACGTAGCTCAAGATCAAAATGTGTCACAAGTGCGAAATAGTCCTAAAAGAGTCTTTCGTAGAAATTCGAGAGAAAGTCTCTTTAACGTCAATGCCTTTCTTTTAAATAAAGTCATTTGATATAAGACAACTCTTATATTTCTCCACATCACCATTTGAATCCCTCTTTGTTTTAAATATCCATTTACAATTAGTGAGCTTTGCACCTTCAGGAAATGCGATGAGTTCCAAAATGTCATTGTCTTTCATGGAATTTGTCTTTTTATTTATGGCATCAATTCACTCTTGAGAATTAAGTAGCCATAGTGAAAAAAAATCGTCTATGAATATAATAAATTATTATTGACCATTCCAATAAGTCGAAGTGAATGGCCCACAGATATTCATATAAATTAATTCTATGATGTCTGAAGTTCTATGGACACACAATCTCCTTATGTTTGCTTGCTTCCTCTTAATGTAATTAACATAAACACTTAATTTGAAAATTAAGGGGATCAAGGATTCCTTCCGACACAAGTTTTTTCATTATCGTTTGAGAGATGCAAACTAAACGCTTGTGCCATAACGAAGTAGAATTCTCATTGGTTAATTTATGTTTAATACCATATGGAATTCACATGCAGGGTTTCTTTATGAGAGGCATTCGTATTAAACAAACATAAGTAATCATAACTAGATAAAGCACTAGTACCCACAATATTTGAATTAAGAAAACACTAAACTAACTATTTTCAATTGAACAAGAGTAAAATTTGTCCAATGTAGAAATTGAAACCAAATTTCGTCTAAAAATAATACCGCAAATGTCTCTTTCAAATCCAAATAATAATCAGTCTTCGTTGATAACCTAAAAGTCCTTGTAGCCTCAACTTTAACTAATTTGTCATTGTCCCATATGAATGAATCTTTTAGCATCAACTGGCTATTGAATGTTCAAGTAACCTGCATAGACACACTTATATGAGTAGTGGCAGCAGAATTTATCCACCAAATGTGTTAAGGTACTGATACTAAATTAACGTAAGAACAAACCAAAGTAAGAAGTGTACTTTTTTTTACGTGTTAGCGTGGTATTTAGTACAATATCTCTTTATGTATTTTAAATTTTCACAAAAGCAACGGTCAGATGCTTTATCCTTTTTAGGCTTTTATTGTTTCTTTTGAACTGGACCAAATGCATATTCCTTACCCTTTAACTTGTCCTTAGAGGTATTTTCCAAGTGAGTACTTTTAGTTATCTCTTACTTTAGACTTTCTTCTTCTTGCACACAATATGAAATGCCCTCATTAAGAGTCCACTTTTTCCTTTTGATAGTTGTAACTGACATTAAATTAACTAAATTGTCCAAGAAGAGAAATCAAAATCAAATGCAAGAGTAAGTCATCAAACAACTCAAACTTTAATGCCTTTAGTTTTGAAGCAAGATGAGACATATCCACTATGTATTCCCTTATGCTATCTTTAGCCTTATAATTTTGTGAAATCAAGTTCGCCAGAATCGTATAGTTTTGGTCTTATTACCTTTTACAGAGAGTTTTTCAATTTCTTTAAGAAATTCCTTGGCAATAGTTACCTTATCGGATTCAGTGCCCTAGAATGTTGCTAGAATTCACTGCTTCATGATGATAAGACTTGTACGATTTGAACGATCCCACTTATCCGAGTCCCATTTTTCATCATTAACAGATGCCTTTATGGCCCTCAAATCGAAGAGGTACGAGGCCCTAAAGAAGAAGTGAAAAAATTGAAAGACAACGGCTTCATCAAGGAGGCCATTTACCCGAAATGGGTCTCCAACCCAATTTTGATAGGCACAATGGTAAATGGAGGGTGTGCATCAACTTCTTTAACCTCAACCAAGCTTGTCCTAATGATAGTTTTCATCTTCCAAGGATAGACCAACTTGTGGACTCCATAGCTGGGCACGAGCTTTTGAGCTTCATGGATGCTTTCTCGAGATATAATCAATTTTTCATGCACCTAGTGGATGAAGAAAAATACCTCTTTCATTACTGACAGATGCCTTTATTATTATAAAATGACGCATTTTGGATTGAAAAATGTCGGGGCTACCTATCAAAGACTTTGGAGGTCTACGTGCATGACATGCTCGTAAAGAGCTTGAAGGTAAATGACCATGTAATACACCTAGACAAAACCTTCCAAATTCTATGGAGGTACATGATGAGGTTGAACTCTCTTAAGTGTGCGCTCGGTGTCACCTCCGAAAAGTTATTATGATACATGGTCAACCAAAGTGGGATAGAGGTCAACACAAAAAAAAAAGAAGATACAAGCCCTGGTCGAGATGAGGTCCCCTAAAAACCCAAAGGAAATACAAAGCCTAACTGAGCACGTGGCGGCCTTGAGTCGTTTCATCTCGAAGGCTACAGACAAATGGCACTCATTCTTTAAGATCCTAAAGGGAGAAAATAAGTTACAATTGATGAAGAAGTGTGAAGATCCAGGAGCTAAAAAAGCTCCTAAGGCAAGCCTTCCTCTTAAGTAGGCTAGAGAGCCATCTCTATGAAGCCATTAGCGTAGTTCTCATAAGAAAAGAAGATACCCACCAGCGGCTTGTTTATTACGATAAGGCACTTTTGGTGGTATGTACTCGCTACCCTGATATGGAGAAGTTAGCTCTAGCCTTGATCGTCGCATACAAAAAATTGAAGCCATACTTTTAAGCTCATGCAAGACTTGTGTTGACCAATTTCCTGCTCAAACAAGTGCTTCAAAAACCCGATGTGGCGGGAAGATTGTTGAAATGGCCATAGTGCTTAGCGAATTAGATATTACCTTCAAAACAAAAACTTCTATAAAAGGCCAAGCCCTAGTAGACTTTATGGAAGAATTTGCTAATGTCCCAGAAATGGAGGAAGTAATGGAGCCCGCGGAACATCCCAGATAAAACTTGTTTATAGATAGGTCCTCCGAGAAAATAGGCTCTGGAGTGGGTGTGGTCCTAGTTGGCCACGAGGAACACAAGCTGAACTATGTGATGAGGTTCAAATTTGAGGCTACTAACAAGGTGGCAAAATATGAGCACTCCTAGCCAAAGACCAAGTCATTCTAAATGACAAAGAAGAAACTCACAAACTTAGCAAAAGGGTAGCACATTTTGTTTTCTAGGATAACGTGCTCTATAAAATGGGTTTCTCCCTATCCCTCATTCGGTGCATCGGAGATGAAGAGGCTACTTATGGCCTCTACAAAATCTACAAGAAAATTTGCAACAATCACGCTGGAGGACTCACGTTTGCATAGAAAGCGCTACGATGGGGGTACTACTAGCCTACGATGAAAAATGATACGATCCAATTCATATAAAAGTGCGACAAATGCCATCGTTTCTTTCATATCCGGAGGCAACCTTCCTAGGAGCTAACAACATTGTTTGGTCTATGTCCATTTGACAAGTAGAGAATCAACCTCATGGGCCCCTACCTAAGGATGGAGGTAGTGCAAATTTTTCCATCGTTGCCATTGATTACTTTACAAAATGGGTTGAAGCCGAACCCTTGGCCAAAATTACAGAAGCCAGCACTTCCAAATTTTTATGGAAGAATATTATATGCCGATTTTGGATTCCTCATTCAATTGTGTCGGATAATGGATGGCAGTTCAAAAAAAAAAAGGTCAGGGACCTATGTGAGGAGTTAGGGATCAAGAAACATTTCTCAAGACCTTACCATCCCAAGCAAATGGGCAGGTAGAGACCATGAATAAGACCATTAAGTATACCTTAAAAAGAAAACTTGATGTCTCCAAAGGAGCATAGGTCAATAAACTGCCACATGTATTACGGGAAATCCGAACCACAAGTATCCTAACTAGAGAAACTCATTTATCAATGGCCTACTGTACTGAAGCTATAAGTCCAGTGAAAGTCGGATTATCCTCTCTCCATCGATTGCAATTCAATGAAATATTATACGATGAGTTTAGAATATACGAACTCGATTTCCTCGACAAAAAGAGGGATGAATCTAAGTAAAAGTGGCCCCATATCCAAAAATATGACCCATTACTACAACACAAGAATAAAGAATATGTCTTTCCAGATATATGACATGGTACTTGAAGGGTTTTTCTATCCTCCAAAGAATCGGGGATAGGCACACTACGTCCGAATTAGGAAGGATCGTACCACATTAAGGAAGAACTATGACCTAGCACTTATAAGATATAAGACATAGGTGAAAAAATACAGCCTCATCCATTGAACATATAGCACCTCAAAATATATTACTAGTGAATAAGCTGTATATTTGGAAGATCTTTCCAGGACAAATAAATATTTCAAAGTGATTCAATAAAAATACGTTTCATTTAAAAAATTCAAAGCACATGCCTCTTATGACTAAACTGAACGTCATGAGAGAAACCCTTATATGGGTGAACCATCTACCATGTATAGAAGCGTGGGCGCCTTGGAGAAGATGATCAAATCCCAAAAGGGATAAACTTATTAATCCTCTAAGGTGCACAACACATACCTTCCATGATGAAATTGAACATCATGGGTGAAGCCCTCACATGGATGAACCATCACCATGTATGGAAGCATGTGCACCTCGAAGTAGAGGATCAGATCTCAAAAGGGATTAATACATTAATTCTCTGAAGTGCACAACATATACCTCCCATGATGAAGTTGACCATCATGGGATAAGCCCTTACATGGATGAACCATCCTCCATGTATGGAAGCGTAGGCGCCTCGGAGAAGAGGATCAGATCTCGAAATGAATTACCTCATTAATTGTTTGAAGCACACAACACATGCTTCCCATGACGAAGCTAAACATTATGAGAGAAGTCCTTACATGGATGAACCATCCTCCATGTATGGAAACATGGGTGCCCCGAAGAAGATGATTAGATCCCAAAATGGATTACCTCATTAATTCTCCGAGGTGCACAACACATGCCTCCTATGATGAAGTTGAAAATCATGGAAGAAGTCCTTACATGGATGAACCATCTACCATGTATGAAAGCGTGAAAGTTTCGGAGAAGTGGATCAGATCCCAAAAGAGATTACCTCATTAATTCTCCTAGGCATACAGCACATGCCTCTCATGACAAAGTTGAACATCATGAGAAAAGCCTTTACATGGATAAACCATCCACCATGTATGGAAGTGTGGACACCTCGGAGAAGAGGATAAAATTCCAAAAAGGATTACTTCATTAATTCTTTGAGACGTACAATATATGCCTCATGTGATAAAACTGAACGTCCTGGGAGAAGCCCTTACATAGATGAACCATCAACCATATATAAAAGTGTGGGTGCCTCGAAGAAGATGATCAGATCCCAAGAGGAATTACCTCATTAATTTCTCGAGGTGCACAATACATATATCCCATGACTAAGTTGAACGTAATAGAAGAAGTAATCATAGTTGATCAAGATTTAATTAGTTTGGAGGTCCATTTATGTTTTCAAAGTTCACCATATTCGCTTTGATTTAGCTTGGAAGTCTAATTGTGTTTTAATTACGTATAGTACAAGGTCCCAACACAATTGAAAACAACATGAAACCAAATAAACAAAAATGTATTTCATTGGTAGAATTTTGATGTACGAGGAAGGGCGTCAACCATTACACATAGCAAATAAATTAAAAGGCTATACTCTGCTGGAGGTAGCAGGGAGTTCAACGCCTGGTAGTAGATGCTTTAATAGTATGAGCTTCTTGGCCTAAAGATTCGACCTCAAGAGTTTCCTTTTGGTCAACTTTCGTACCTTCTGCCTCTATTGCACCATCGGTAGGGGTCTGAGGCACTTTTTTCCAAGAACTCTGCCCTTTGTTTGACAACATTGAGCTTTGGGTAAAGTTTTCCCGCCCTATCTACCACCTCGATGTAGGCAAATCTTCTCCAATGATGCTAAAACATTGATACTTTTCTATCAAGTGAAAGTTAAAGACATAGTCTTTGACCACCTCCTCACCTGCCTTTCAAGCATTCACATTGGCCTACTACGCCTCATGCACATATTATTTTATTTGGGACTCTAAGAACCCATTAGCATCCTTCAGGCAGACATTTTTTTAAGTTGGCCTTTTCTAAAGCTTCAACTGTAAGCTTCTAATGATTGTTCAAAGTTTTCACTTTGTCAACGAGGCCACCTCGCACTAGGACTCATGAACTCCCCTATTCAGAGCCCCGATCTCACTAAGGTAGATTCTAACTTAGTTACCTCTACAGCACGCTCATCATTAAGCCCCATTTGACCTCCTCCTTTGTGGTCAATTTTTGAACCGACTTCCGATTCCACATCGGGATGTCTTTCAACATCTTCGACATTCAAGGGTGACCTCAAAAGCCCTAGCACTTTGTCTTACAAGGGTCATCGTGAGGTCCACCACATCATAGGTGGCCATATAATTTTACTACCAACAATCCAAAATTTGTAGAACTTTGCAATGGCAGCCTAGACTTCAGGTGGCAGCATGCACCGTCGGGAGAATCTCTTCATCTTGCCCAACTAAAAATCTCCCTAACTTTCCAGAGGTTCTTACTGTCGGTGCTTTCTGTACTGCCTCGAAGGTCTGCTCTACTTCCTTCCCAGCTTCTTCATCAGCTTGGAAAGAGGTGGGGATGGAGGCAATTGAGCCACCAAGGCACATGATGTGCCAAGCTACCCAACTATAGAGCTAGTACTATAGGATAGCTTCCTCTTTTTCAAAGGCTCCCTTACTTTTCCTTTCCCTTCTTCTGGGTCACCTCATTGTCGCTCTTCACAACATGCTCTTTGCTTAGATGCTCAAACTTTTCCCTGACATGCTTCAAAATGCCAGATGAGGGGTTCAAAACCCTAGAATTGACTATGGATGTGGCTTCCAAAATGGAAGCCATGTCAATAGTAGGTTACTTTTCTTTCCAAAATCCTCTACAAACAACGAAAATAAAATTTTAACTTTAGTAGTATGAAAATTATCAAAACATAGAACCTTAGCATTTACCTCGTGATGACATTAGTCCAAAGTCTAGGAAAAATTTGTTACGGTGCGCTCGAAGTGGCATGACCTCTAAGGACGTCTGTATATGTCTTCGATGTCTCCCACTCGGTCTAGAAAAGTTTGAAGCAATACCCTAAAACTACAGGCAAAGTAACACCAGTTAAAGTTATTACAAGCAAAAAGAAAGATTACAAAAAAGAAAAGAAAGCAACTCACGAGCTTTGAAATACTGGGTCGGCATAGTACAAACTGGGACCTTATTTCCCACAATAATTTTCCACCTATACCTTACCTAGAACTAGGATTCCTTCCACCCTTTAATGGAAGAATGTAGACCTACTTTAGAACAGTCACTCATGGCGAATGGTCTAGCAAGTAAATTTGCTTTTGAAACATTGATTGTATTCTTATTGTATGATAGATGGCATATCTCTATAAGATCACCTAGCTATTTTTAAGAAAATTGTCGTCAATCTGAAAACCTTGAAGGCCAAGTATGATGAAGAAGATATATGGTTGATTTTATTGTATTCGCTGCCCACTTTATATATATCTTTCAAATACAATATTTTTGTATAGTCGTGATACTCTTACTATTGAAGAAATATATGATACTCCGTTTTCAAAGGAAAAGATGCTTATGGAGAAGGATTTGTTGTTCATAGTGATTATGTAAGGAACATATCAAAGTCTAAGTAAAGCAATAAAATTGTTGATTCCTGCAACAAGAAGGGATAGATTAAATCTGATTGAAATATGATGTAGAATAAAGAAAAATTGACTAAAGTTATCAAAAGGGAAAACAACTAGAAAATTCAGGTGAAGCCAATACAGTAGAAAATTACTACAGTGATGGAGAACTTTTTGTTACTTTTTACGGCGACTTTAGACCTGACGATGATTGGATTGTTGATGCAACTTGCACATTTCATATGTGTTATAATTAGGATTAGTTTTCAACATATGAAACAATTTCTAAAGGTGTTGTGATGATGGAAAATAATGCATTTTGTAAGATAATAGATATTGAAAAGGTTAAAATTAAGATGTTTGATGGGACATTCAGGATACTTGACGATTTGAGACAAGTTCCAAATTTGAAGATAAATCTTATCTCTTTAAGTAATCTTAATTCAAAAGGATATAAATACACCACTGAAGGTGGAATCCGAAGGTTAGTAAAAGAACTCGTGTCGTGATTAGGAATAGAGAATATCTCAGTTATATGTTTCTACATAATCTTTTGATACACATCATCAAATATTAAGTAGTCAGGTTGAGTTTGAGATTTGTTTAGTACCGTTAGAGTTGGTTCAATGTCTATATTGGAGAATACATCTCAGTCTAGTTCAGTAGTTAAGGGTAATATCGCTTTACCGCCACCACCAGTGGTGCAACAGTATTCTATTGCTAAAGACAGACTCATAAGAGATATTAGGCCTCCACAAAGGTATGGTAAGGTTGATTTATCATAAATTGCATTTAGTTTAGTTAATTTATTGCATAAGTAGATTACCTTAGTCATAATTTTATCACAAACAAACACACCATATAACTTGTGTTCGGTTATGGTTACGATAATCAAAATTGAACTAAATCAATCTCTATGGGATGATACTAGGACTCAAATTCATTTTATTACTTGTTAACGAAACGTACACTTGCGGTGGTTTTTATTCGAAATATATTTTCATGAACAAGTTTTTGATGCCGCTGTCAGGGATTGTATTTAAGTTTAATTTAATTTATTGTGGCACTAATTTGAACTTCTACTTGTATTTTTATATTTTTATTTATTTCTTTTTTCTACTTTAGTTTTTTTTAGGATATAAAAAAAGATTAAAAAAAATAGTAGGATAAAATATGATTGTGATTGATTTCAACAAAATGTTCATATACGACTTTATCATAAGGTAACAATAATTGGCAGTTTAAGAAATTGATGATGGAGATATGTTTGTGGGAGATTTCATTACAGAATAACGACTACGAGATATAAAAGCGGAATGTGAACTTGATCGTACTGCCCTAGGTGACTTGCCTGTTGCATTACTTTTCGCAACAAAATTTGATGTAGGTGATTTGTCTATGGAATTATTTCTTCCACCAATTATTAATGAACATTAATTAAGGGACTTGGATTTATTGGACTTCCAATAAACACAACAAAAAGAGGAGACTTTACATGAAAATGTCATTGTTTCTTCGTCAAAAGTTTTGGATACAAACGTTGAACTCGAGAAAGTTTCAATTAAAGAAGATGAGCATGAAAAAATTGAGAAATTAATCATAATGGGCCAAAAAGAACCAGTAGCATTCAAAGAAGAAGAAGTTGACATGAAATTCCTCAACTTTATTGTTTGCTCAAAAATTGAATTTAAGATTAAACCTTATGAGGAGATTGATGTGTACATTATTGAGTTTGAAATGGGGTGATGATGAGAAGTCATATTACTTGGAGAAGAGAAATGTTAAAATTTGGAGGAAAGTTGTAATTTGGAACAAAGACAAATTGAGCAAACAAAGTAGGATATTCAAAGCCATATTCCAAGTGCCATGAAACACTTGTTCAAAATTTGAACTTGAGACTATAAATCGACAGCTTACTGTGAGGCAACCCATTTTTCTATCTCTCTTTACTTATTTTGATTAACTATTACATTACAAGTAGTTTTAGGGATTGCATTAATTTAGGAATTCATGCATTTAAACGGTTTTTAACACTTTTTAGGCACTTTAAGAGTTGCATTAGTAACTTAGGCATGTTTACTTATTGAGTTCATTTTGTTTAGGCTTATCGTTAGCATCCTAGCATTACATTGAGCTTACATTGATGTGACAAGCATTCTTAAGGTCACACCTAGATTTCAATATTCTTAATGTTAAAAGATTAGAATTCTTCTTGGTGTGAATACATTACAAATATTTAAACCTTATTTGCTATCATTAATATTTATTTTGAATTTTTGGAACACAAAATTGAAGCCTAGTAACAAAGAAAAGTGATAGTTGTCATGACGTCTACCAACTGGACCAGGCAGATCCTTTTATCCATCCACATCTACACTCGGGGGGAGTTTTTGATTATTTTTGCTTTTACATTGAGGACAATGTTTTTTATAAGTTTAGGGGGCGGCAGAATTTTCACGACATATTTGTGTATAATTTACTACTTTGTGTGTGATTGTTCGTAAAAAATAAAAATAAAAATAAAATTTTAGTAGTGTTTTTTATTATTTACTAATATTTACTCATTGTTTTGTGTGCTTGTATGAGTTTAATGAAATTGTCGGCAATGATGTTGAATATTGGAATAGGTATAAACTAAGAATAGTGGAAATATTCGATAATTAGATTAGCCAATACTTGTTCATGTAAAACTTAACATTCTCAGTGCACGGCACTCATGTTTTATATAATAAGTTGGTGATTTGGCTCATTACTTAGAGAGTTGAACATAGTAAGTTAAAAAAAAAAAAACCTCCATCA
>CAIGRH010088603.1:0-12918 GCA_903798295.1 Fraxinus nigra
GAGAAAAGCCAAAAGGTAGTCTAGCGGAGTAGACTATTGCTGCACGGTGTCCATTTCTTTGCTAAGAAGAAAGGTAACCCGTGAAACCTTGTGTAGCAGTATGACTGTATCCCGTGCACTTTATGATCATGGAGGAGAATATGTAATTAAACTGGACTTTAAGCTGATTCAATCATTGTCTTTAAACTATATTTCTGCTCTGGTGGGAGTCTTGATCTTGGTTTGCTTATAGCTGGTATACAATGTCATGCAGATCAAACACTTTTTGATTACGAATCGAAAAAACTTCAGAGCTATGTCAAAGAAAAGTCCTTTTCAATTTCCGAAAAGGGTGTTCTTGCCGACAAGATCAGTCCAGGTGTACTTAGAGCTTTGGTGACTTTAACTGACAAGCCAAAGTAAGTTTTACTGGCTCAAGCAAACCTTTAGCATCTAAGTGAGAACGCTAATTAACTTTTCATTTTCTTGCTATACTACATGCATGTTACATTTTCCTTACTAATTATTTCATTCAGGGTTGAGGAGGAAGATTAATAATAGCAGTAATCGTTGGAATCTGCAGAAGGCTGGCTTTGGAATCTGCTGAAGGTTGGCTATATGTCAACTCCAAATTTCATCTCCAGTGATTTTTTCCTCTGCCTTTCTGTTGTCCTTTCTTAAATCAAGCATTGGAGCTATTTTAGCGTACTTATCCATAAATGGATGGATATCTAAATCAGAGAACTGCATCATCCTTCTTTGACTGAATAATAGCTTGATTATTATCAGTGTTGGAGAAAAGAGCTCTTTCCCAGAGCAAGGGACTTCTAAGGATAAGGGGAAGGGCATTCTGAGAAAATATTTAGGACTCCCTGCTGATTGTTTGAATGTTTGCACTTTTATCTCTTGTAATATGTTGAAATAACAATGTCATGCCCATCTCTTCTTTGATAATTATTGAGTTATGCATTAATCTTCAGTGTTTTTATGACCTTGAAGTAAATTTAAATTGGGTACCTTATAGGTGTACAGTTAAGTTAGTTAAGCCCTTGGGCTATATTTCTCCAATAAGTCAGTTGTCATAGTTACAGTCAATACAGCACTGACATACATGATCGTCCCATTAGAAACAGACAATAACACCTAAACATCTTTTCGGCATATATACCTCTTCTCGAAGATATAGTTTTATAAGTAATCTTTGGAATATCTTGATATGAACTTACTGTTGCACCTGTTGCTCTGAGACTTGTATCCAAAGTTTAGAACATTTCTTTACCATATATTGAGAATTAAAATTTTTGATTAATTGGACACATAATTTTGATAGTGATTAATTCTCGTATGTTTAACACCCTTCCTACTCTTGAATGTTTAGAGAAGGAAATGAAAAGAAGAAACTTATTTAATTACGATTCCATCCATCGTATTTTTGCTCTTCTAATCTTGTACTTTCCCCTTCTTCAGTTTTAATTGATGCAATTCGAACACAGTTACACAAATTTCTGATGAATAAATCCAAATCCTTTCTCCCATTTCAATATTCTATGACGTTACAAGTGTGTCATATCTGAAACCTGGTATGTGTCTAGGTTTAAAGGAAACTTGCTTGTTTATCTTCTTCTTTTCCCAAACTTTTGTCCAGAGGAGCATCCAGATCTAACGGTCAAGTTATTTATGTAGCATGTCTTTCTTAATATGTGGTCCCTTTTCCAGAACCTATTGGAACTTCTACCTAAGATTAGGCTACCTCTTTTTCTGTCTTCCACTTGAATGTCCTGTTCAGGTAGCTAGACAAAAACATAGGACTTGTTTGGTAAGAGGTCTAGTCCATTGTCTGTGGGCAATTACAATCTCTAGTATATCAACGAATAAAGGCATTCTTGAAAACTTGTGTGGAAATGTATGTTCATAACAAATGTCCAGGGCTCCACAGAAACGTAAAATATTGACAATTTACTTTTGTCTAATACTGTGTATTAAACAACTGCACCATATGCAAGGAAGCACACGCACATTCATCCTCATGTGAGTTTCTATTAGCCATTAGCATCAACATGGCACACAGTCCATTTGTATCCTCCACAATGTTAAGGGGTAGAATCTCACATCAAAAGAAGATGAAAACATAGACGAATTTATAAGGTTTTGGACTACTTCTCTTAATAAGGTTGACATTTTAAGATGGAACTCCAAATTTTAACATGGTATTAGAGTTCGTAAGCTCCAACAAGTAATTCGATCCGATTAAAATTCAAAAAAAAATTGAGCATGCAGATTTCAAGATTAGTCTACTCAAAAGAGCCACAATCTTGCGGGAGATGGAACCACAAATCTTTACACATAATATGGACCAGGAGGAGAGTTTGTTTGAGTTTGGCAAACATGATTCTTATTTGGAGGCACAAAATATGATTAAGCCCAGACTCAGAAAGGGTGGGGTGTGGTGGGGTGCTAAAGTCACAACCTAAAATCAATGTATGTGCCTGTTTTATCACTTTCATCATTCATAATCAGGGCTACGAGATGTTGACATTTCAATGAAAATAGTTTTTTCGATTCAGCAGAAGTGTTTTTTCTGCTAACAAGGATACTGAACTAATGATGACAGGCATGCATTTTAATCATAGAATATCAAGATAATTGGTTCCTTTAATCTGGTAGGAAATTTTGGTTCATCAAAGATAAGGAGTGAGTGGTTTTTGTTGACCTTAAATTTCAATTCAGTTAAAGATGAAAGCAGTAACTGACATATATTATTGATCTTAATTACTGAATTATACAAGTGGGCAGCTTGTATAGTACCAATTGCTTAAACTGTTTAATCTTTTCCAGCAAACTCATTAATGAAAGGCTTACTTTCTGATTGTCTATTTCAGGCCCTTGGTATGTGGACATGCCTGAAATTTGAACTAACTGTTAGGCAAGCAAGTGCACCACTCAAATTGGTTATCTGAATTGGACAAGAAAATTAGAATTCTTACAAGACTTTAGCCATTTGTACAGGAAAAAAAAAATCTCACTAGAAAAGAGACAACAGTGGGTCACACCGTGCATTTAAAAAGAAAAAAAAATGTACGGGCCCCACCCTTGTGTGAGTGTTCTGTTGCATTTCTGGTGATTATGTTTCTGTATGTGCAATACATTTGTTCTTACAATGGCAATTATAATAATTTCTTGAGTAAATAGCATTTTGTTGACCGTAATTGTCCGTGGCTGGTGGTAGGTTCAAACATTTAATGAATTCAATTCTGAAAATTTGAATTTATGCGTGATTCCTCAGGAGAAATTACATATATTACTAATCTTGAATTGCATGATTAAAAGTGGGATGTTAGTTTAAGGGTCTTGGGCCAAGAACTCAAGTTGAAGTAGGAATGTTAAATAGATCGAACGGCTCGGCTCATCATGCGAGCCGGTTCACCCTCGCGTGTGAGATGAGTCGAGTGCAAGCATCAATGTGGAGCTCATGGGGAGATTATGCTCAAGAGTCACTCGCTATTTTCTTTTTTAAATTTGAACTGAAAATTACACTTTCACTCCTCGAATTACAACGAAGACGTAAGAAAATTATATATTTTATCAAAATAATTATTTAATGATAAGGAAGAGGTAAACGTACAAATTATATTTTGTTGAAAGCATTATAAAATTGTAAAAATCTTCCTTCTTTATTCAGACTTGGAATTGATCAAAATACGTAGGTGAAGTAAAAATTGTACACAATGAATAATTCGTATACAATATTTTTAAAATAAAATAAATGCAATATAATATAATATAATATAATGTTGATTAAAAAACGATACGTACTTACTATTTACATTAATGGTCTATAGTTGCACATCTAAAAAGATATCGAAAGATTACATTCATCTTCTTGAAGCCATTAACTCGTATGTGGGGTGTAAACGAATCGGGATGAGCAGGCTCTCGAGCCGAAAAATTGTGGCGGGTGCCGCCCGAACAAAAAAATGACACGAGCTTTTTTTAGTTTTTAATTTTAATTAATTTTTTTTTAAAATTGGTTTTCGGGCTGCTACCTAAAGCAGACGGCAGCTGCCGAGCAAGTCTGCTTGTGACACGGGCTATTTTTATAAATTAAATTTTTAAAAAAATTGATTTTTGACCCGTGTCTCAGGCCATTTTGGCCTCCGGCGAGCTCGGGCTGAAGAAATATTTAACAAGGAGGGTATAATAGAATTTAAATAAGAAAAACGTGATTCAAATTGCATAAAACATGATATGTTTAATAAATATAACAAAATCGATATATTTCACACATCATCAGTTAAAACACCTTTATTTTAAAATTGATGACAAAATATTGTTTTCTCGTTTCTATAATGAATCAAAGTTACTAAACTATTATAATTCTATGCAAAATTTACGTGGAAAATTTTCCTGTGAAGATAACATGTAGCATCAAAGGATAAAGAAATACTATTTCCCGATGTATCATTTTTGCGTGGTTGCAACAACTCACTTAGTCAAGCTTGTAGGTTCGCCAAGGACGACTCATGAGTTAGCTCGATTTGTGAGCCAACTCGTGCAATGTTAGTCGCAAACACGAATAATTTGCTGCTCAACTTGCTAATGCAACGAGCCTAATTGCTTGTCGCACTTATGACTCTTAACCTCAACCAAATATAACGACTTTGGACTCAACCTAGGCATCACAATTTAATGTTTGAATGTAATGATAAGAGTCTGTTCTTTGACCACTGGCCACTGCCTGAGTCCATGGGTGGTAGGGGTCTGCCAAACAAGGTAAATTCTAATAGAATATTTTTAAAAAAATATGATAATGAAGACTTTTCATAAGACATGCATGTGGCATAATTGCATGCATTTAATCATATGCTTAAGAAATAATTATTGTAGATGAGTCATTATGAGTTTGATGGACTATAAACATGTGTTGTAAGTTGCTTTCAACTGACAAAGTTTCAGACCTCTTATGTTCTGTCTTTTGTTTGCTTTTCTGATTGTTCATTTTCAATTAATAGTACTGTTGGCTTTATTGATGGAACCATTTTTTCTACAAAAATTCCCTATTTGTTCCATGCTTGGTGATCACTTGTCAAGACATCTCTCAACTTGTGAAAAAAAGCACTTATGAATTAGATTGGATTAAGGTTGGTTTGTAAGACATTTTTGATTAAAGAATGTTAACTAGAATATTTAGATGATAATTTCTGATAGATTGGATTGAATTTCATTATTTTGTGACACGAACTAATTGCATTATATTATATTACACGAGAAAAAAATGAATCTTTGATGTGTAAGATCTCGAGTATAACATATTTTGATTAAATTTATTATAGATGAAGAAAAACTAGATGATGAGACTTGTAGAGCGAAACTTGCACAATATTTAGCTTGACACTTTGTATTATTACACCCTTTTTTTATTTTGTGAATCATAATATGCTTCTTTTGATCACCAAATTCAAAAAATGTGTCGTTTTAATCACTGAACTTCTTCTATAATAAATTCATTAGTAGATTTAATGAATTTGATTATGTTTCACACGACGAGGCTTACGTGGCAAATTAAAAGGACACCAGGGCAAAAAAGATTTGGTCGAAATCTATATCCACTAATAATAAAGCAAATGCAAAATTGAAAGAGTTAAAATGTTTAGATGAGTACTATAAAATAAAAATCATATTCGAAAATATTTTTTCAACTTATTTATGCCATATACTCAAAGACCATTTGCTACATACGAAAAAGGCACTGGACGTCGCAATAAAGATCTTAGATTTACTAACTGATATGTGAATAAAAATTTGAAACAACTCTGTAAGTTTGGTGATCATTTATGCTATAAGAAAGAAGCTCTGTAACTAAAATAACACGATTCAAAAGCTTGATAACTCAGAGAGTTTAAAATCCTCGTGCCCTAGCAACGGACCCTTAAAACGAACGAATTATTCATTTTGACGTTCAATGCAAAATCTTGAACTTGAAGACAACAACTTCTACCACTTGACAGACAACAACAACAATAATGAAGTTCTTAGGTAGAATTTCAACTATTGCACAATTTTCGTAACTCATTTTAAATTATTTTTTGCTTGTCACAAGGATTCTTAAATCAAATCATAGAAGTTATTTGATGGACCCCTATACATTAATGTTGATGTTGCATCGATATCTGGATTTAAAGAGAGCCAAATATAGGAGAGATTTTATAGGAACGAAATCTTGAAATATATATTGGGATGAAATTGTGTCAATATTAATACCACAAAGCATGTCCCCTATGTTTACATTCATTATGCATACCAACAGACAGAGCCCTCAACTTGTTTTGATTCCATGGTCCCATTTAATTGTCACTAGAAGAAAATTATTATGAGTTCTATTTTTATTTGCATTATCATGTAGAAATTGTGGGGGTAATATGAAATATTTATAAAGGATGGAAGAAGAGACAATTACCTTTTTTATTATCTGTAAAATGCATATAATGTAGATGGTATATTAATCTTCTCTGATTCCCTCATCCTCTCAACCTTGCCCCTAAACCCATCCACAGAACAAACCTTCTCGATCTTGGCTGGTGAGTCTCACAATAGCCATTAGCCACCGCATCCTGAGTTGCAGCCACTACCTCATTTCCTCCACCAGCGATCCCATTTTCCTCATCCCATCAACACCATTTACTCATTACTAGAATAATTAAAGAACTTAAAATAAATAAATAAAGATAGAAAATTTATTTTCAAAATCAATAATAGTTACGGTGGCAAACGATCCCCCACCTAGGTGGGTTAAAGGTTAGTCGTTGAGGTTACATAAATTGGGGATGATAAATATTTCTAATCAACATACAATTTTTTGAATGAAAATTATAATAGTTCATTTCGATGCACATTTATTAAATGTTTGGAAACTTCAATACAAATTTCCCTTTTAAAATTAATTAAAAGTTTCAAAATGGTCAATTATGGTCAAACATTTAATTTTGATCAACTAATGAATTTTTAATGAAAATCGTCTAAATATCCTTTTTCGCATAATTTTGAAAGGTTTGGAACCTTCAGTGCAATTATTTTATTTATAAATAAGCAATAAAGTTAGTCAAAATTATTCATAATTTTGCCAATATTTTTATTTTCTATAAAATAAAATCAATGTATTTAATATTTATAATTTATTTTCTGTCTGTCTCTCTCCGTCACTCTGTACATGCACAAAACAGATGGTGTACATAAATTAATTAGAGCAGTGCAGAGTTGAGTATTCCGTACAGTAAGAGTCAACGTCAATGTCAGCCTTTCCACCAAACGCCAACCAGACTATTTGCCACCCACCTTCCTTTTCTTACTCGCTGTAAAATCCTTCCACGTGTCACTCATCTCAACCATCCGCCACTGGGAATGAGTTGATTAAAAAAAATAGTAATATCAACGCCACAATTTTTGTTTGAAAAATGCTTTTCACATAATTATTTACATAATATTTTATACCATATTTGAATTGTAGTTTAGCTCATCAATTTGAACTCATAGTATTAATTATTTTCTTAACTTCTTTTCGTCGAATTCTTATCTTCAACTTTTTGTTAATTATTTCATGTTTTGAAATGATGGAAAAATATTTTTTCGGAACTTTTTATTTATTTTTTTCAAAAAATATGATGAAAAAATATATTTCCAAGAACATTTGAACGTAAAACTATTATAAAATACAAATGTGTTAACTAATGGAAAGTTTAAGGATAAAAATGAAATGAAAAATCGTTACGGACATAATTCTCACAATGAGCAAAAATTAAGAACATTAAGTGCAATTAAAATATGGTGTAAGAAATAAAAATTGTGTTGTGAATATAATTACCCTTGAAAGAGATCGAGCCATATGAGGTACTTAATTCTTTTGAGCCTATGATCTTGTTAAAAATCAGACTTTCATTAAATTTTGATAAAATTTAATAAAATTTAGGGAAAATTGTTGCTATGATACCAAATCTTTCATTTAGTAGTAGATTTTGTCCAAACTTTTCATTTGTGTCATATACGGTATCAAATATTTTAAAAATTCTCGTATGGAGTCCATCTTCCATCCATTTGACTATTAGTTGCCACTCGCGACCATTGCTACAGTACCGTCACTATCATCGCCTTTGCGACAACCGCCTCTTCCAAAAGAATACCGAGATTCGCAACCATTTCCAATCAATTCCACCGCCATGGCCACCCATTAATGGTTATTGCCGCCGACAAAAAAAAGTACGATAACTTTAGATCCAACCAAAGTTTTTAAACTCAAATCAAACCACAAAAGAGCAACTACAGCCATTTCAAAAAAAATATAATAAACATTAGTTTTTAACCATTCGAGAGTGTAATGGAGAAATTCAGACTGTACTTTACGTAAAGTAGAGGAGGTCGAACAATTGGAGATCAGTAGAGGATATATTATCGAATCGAAAGTGATTGGCAAGAAGCATGTGAGTAAGCCGTTGTATAATGATGTCCGACAACAAATTTCCATGGCCTCTATAGAAAACACCAGTTCCAGAAGCTGAAAGGTCGATGGTGCCACCATCCGAATCCCAAGGTCCAAAACCTGAACAAACAGAGCTGCCACGAGAAGTTTCGACCCCATAACTAAAAAAGTTGATCCTTCACCTGAGGTGAAAATTCCGACGGCTTCTCTATCTACTGATTACTTTGCTTTGCTTGATACGGTTGAAATGGCGACGATGTCAACGAATCGATTTTGGGGTTGGGGCTAGGGCTAGGGCTGGTAGGTGGAAGGTGGAAGGTGGGAGAAGAATAATTTTCTTCTTTTTAATTTTTTTTTTATTCTTTTTATGTGATAGAAGTACCATTTTAACACATGTACATCAGTCAAAAGAGGTCAATTTTTTTTTAAATTGTCAACTAACGGTCAAATGAATGGAAACCATCCATCTAAAATCCATGCGTGAATTTTTAAAATGTTTTGTACCGTGGGTATCATAAATGAAAGATTTGGGCAAAATATGCTACTAAATGAAAGATTTGATATCGTGGCTGCAATTTTTCCTAAAATTTATGATTGAAAAGTTGATAAAAATTGTGAGTATCATAAAATATGTGTGTAAAAAGAAATTATAAATATTAATTTAAGTTTTATCAATTTTTTAATTAAACCAAACCGAAGCTATGTTTTAACACGGGCAAGCCACATCTTCTTGTCTAACAATATCAGTCCATACCACAGGTTTCAAATCACTATTTGATCTAAGAGCCATGCTATATATACACTTTGGATTTCATTCCCATATGTAATCATTTGATTCAATAGAATCTCTTCAATTACTCGTGGTCGAATTTGGCATGTCACGAAGAACTATAAATATACAAACTTCACTGCTCGAGAAGAAAATATAAAAGACGTCCAAATCATATACTGTTTTCATAAATTTCAAAAACTATATAAATTAATTTTTTAGAATTTATATGGTACAGTGTGAAAAAAAAAAAATTACAATTACACTACGCATTGTATATTGTTGTAGATGAGATAAAAAAAAATGGTATAAAAGTTAATATTTTATATAGTGTGCCTAATTATGCTTAAAAGAAGTAATTTTTTAGTCCGCAATAAGTAACTAAAAATTTCTTTTAATTCACGCAAAAAACAAATTACATAAAATTGTAGCTGTAAAAACTTTGGCGTTGGAAATAAATAAATAAGAAAATATCCAATTTGTGAAGAGTGTGATCACGCGCCATCGTTTTGCGTGGTTGGGAGAAATAAGGACAGCATAATTCCATCCCACCCAATGAAAGCTATTGTTCACTTGCAATTAAATGCCACTTTATGGATGTCCTCCCTTCCCAAGTGGGAAGAAAAGAAAATCTATTAAGCCCGTTTATGGTCAATATTTTGGGGGAAAAAAAATAATAAATGGAGAAATTTTATTGTGTAAATGAAGTTAAAATTAGTATGAAAATTGAAGAGTTTTATTTTAAAGAAAGACAAATAAAAGCTAATTGATGCTTCGAGCATCGACCAAACGTTATTGTTTTACCTAACTTAGTCGGAACTTGATGTGAGATGTTGTAAAAATTACAACTCACTAATGATTGTACATGTAGCATTGTTCTAAATTAATTTACACCAGTAGCTCAGGTGCATTAAGAACTGAAACATCATTATTCTTGTCATGACTTCAGTTACACTTTAAAATGTACTTTTTTTTTATTAATTCTTCATTCTATCGACCATGTTCAAATTGAATTTCACCCTTAATTTTAAGGATTTTGCTACTTGTATATATCGGGATTGACACGTGACATACAACCCTCTCACAAATAGAGGGGTCAACACCCAATAAAAGATCGTGAGCCCTATTTATAGAAGGGGTTGTACACCGAGATTGACACAAGTAGCACAACCCTACTTTTAATAGAATTATAAAAGTTATATTTAGTATGCCTCTTTTAATTGAACACTGAAAAAAAAAAATTAAAATCGTATTGTGACGTACCAAAATGGCTTTAAATATCATTGAAAACATGTATAACTACAATATATACAAATTAAAACGAAATTGGATTTCTTTCCGTCCTGTACTAAGCAATTACACAATATTTGGTTTTAAATGAGTCGTATAAGTGGGGAAATAAATAAATAAACATGGAGCAAGATTGTGTTTCTTTCCATTTTGTACAAGGTCAGATTACAAAAACTTCTTTTGAAGTTTATGATAATCAGAGGGATACTTCTTCCCATTTAAAATTTGTTTAATTATACCATAGTCCTCCTCCTCTTAAAAAAGTTCAAATATGTCCCAGTATTATTCTTGATTACTTCAATCAGATTTACCATATTTTAATTGAACTCTAATTTTATTGAGTTATGCTACATGTACAAAGTTGGTTGACAAAGTAATATCTACACCAATCATTCTAAAACAGATTTTTAAATAATTTGAAATCAACGTACTGGATTTTACAAACACATTTTGTAACCTAACTTTTGTAACTCTACTTTGTACAAATAGCTTTATTGAATTTTAATACCTTTGATCTCCCTCACCTTTGTTCCAAACACATTTATCTCCCATCACCATCACTCCTTATCGTCGAGCAAACACCGACCATCCATCACCATCTCTCGTTTGTCACCTCCGCCACCACTACCACCTACCCACCCAAGTCATCGAACTGCCTCCACCATTGCGACTATACCCCGCATTGTCGCCTTCATTTTCGGATTATCCCATCATCATGTTGTCATCGTCGTGAAAAAAACATTCCTTCCCCGACATCAATGATGGCAATGACCAACAACTCCTTCGTGCGTCCTCACCGACCATAGGTTCAAATCTAGATCTAAATTTTAAGATCTCGATCTTCATTTTCAAATTTTTATATTTAAAAATGGAAATCGAACATATCGAGATACTTAGGTGGAGGTAGTTGATGGCGGGTAGTCATGTTGCGAACTGGAGATTAGACCATGAAATTTTTAGACCACACATCTTTATTGGATTTTACAATGAGAAATCAACACCGGTTGCTTTGGAATTTCTTTAACCCAATGAAATTTTGTAAAATTTGGTCACACCAGAATTTGCAATTGGCTACTAACGACGATGGTGGTAACACGTGAAAATGGTGGAAAGCGCCGATTGACAGTGTTTGAATTTTTTTTCTAGGAAATATTTAATTATGGTGGTGGTAACACGTGTGTTACCTTGCAAATAACACGTGATACCTTAAAAAGAATTATTAGTAAACTTTTTTGGCTAAACTATAATTAAGAAAAAAACTGGTAAGAAAGTAAATAATATTTTATATAATACGACATAAGAGAGAAGGGTAAAACAGAGAATTGATAAATTAAGGGGGAGGTTTTTGTAATTTTAAAAACAAGAATGGGTAACTCAAAATCTTGTAGTAGTTTAATTTACTTTTATATATTAACAATTGGTTAAGCTTAGAATTAGGTGACTAATTACAAAAAAAATTAAAAATTAAAATGCACAATAAAAGTTACTTGGAAAGTCGTAACTTTAAAAAATAAAAATAAAAATAAAATTGACTTCTAGATATATTTGCGGTGAGAAGAACTTTAATTGATTTAAACTTGGCCTAAATTGCTTTGAGGTCATGTTCATACATTATTTATAAATACACAAATCACTTTTTATCCACGAGTACCATCTACTTATTCACTATTCATTTTATGTATTTATAAAATAAGTCGTTTATAAACACTTTCAAACATTCTCTTCATAGCAAATTAATTTTTTTTAAAATATTTTATAGTACTGTATCGACCTCAAAATATGGCGAGTTAATCAACTATTAACATATCCTCGACACGTTCGCGTCCACTTGCCACTAAACATGCACACTTAGCGCCAATAGTTTGCAAAGGCAATCGTTCAAAGGGGATTTAGCCCTTGTTTGCATTTCAATAGTCAAGTTAGTTGCAAATAAGAATAAGTATACATAATACAAGAGAAACAAAATGGACAAAGATTTGGCTAGGTTTGATTTCGTATATTGTCCTTCATGTTACATGGAGTATGTACAAAAATATTATGCTAAGGATATTCTCACTTACTTTGACACATGACACCAATCAATTGGTAAGTTTTAGAATCTTCTATTTGTATATTATTTTCTCATTTTCACGGGTGAAATCAATTAATTCGTTCTTCTTTGATTCAATTTCAATTTTTTATGAGATTAGCTTACGTAACAATGGGCTCCCGTCATATGACGAGGTTATTTTTGTCGTTTCGTAATCCTGCCGTATGACTAAGAGGTTATTTTTGTTGTTCCTACGAAACAACACGAAGTCACATTTTTGAGCTTCTATGGCTTTCTTTTTCGTTGCACTGGACTCTAGATTTTGTACAAGACAAATAGGTAGAGGTGTCAAGACGGACAGACCGACTAAGCCCGTGAAAATCG
>CAIGRH010088604.1:0-10143 GCA_903798295.1 Fraxinus nigra
TGTACTTGTAGCATGGTCCTTTAAGTTTTCCCAAGTTCTTGTTGTCACCAAGGACAAGGTCAGCTTTGCGCCTTAAAAGATCAATTTTATTAAGAGGAGTAGTATAATACCTTATATGTTAATCTATGTTTTTATCTTTATTCAATATGAGATTTATACCTTAACATGTTCTTACAAGATGACGACTCGTTTGAACAAATCAATCTTGAAATTCGTGCGCTCATTATTTTTGAATCTTAATTGAATCGGATTACTCATTGGAGCTTGATGGTGTTGATACGACTTGAAATTCCATTTTAAAAGGTTAATCTTCGTTAAGAGGAGGAGTTCAATCCTTTATACGTTAGTCTATATTTTCATTTTTGCTCGATGTGGGATTTATCCCTTTTAACACAACTGATGCGGAAGCTTGGCCACTACTCCGACAGAAAGGCCATTGAGCGGCTTCTCCGCCAAGCTGAACCCGCTAACATTGCCGCCAGTCTATTTGATACTTCAAATTTTGGTCTAAGCATACTACGGTCTATGTATTACAATTGGCTTAAAGAATCAGAAACTTGAGCAGAAATGTGAGTGACAAGTACTTATATTTTGGTCTCTCAGAAATGAGCAGGAAAGTAGTGAATCTAGACTTCAAGGGATTTCACCAGAAGGCAATGAAATATGATTGGAAGAAGAAGGTGGGCACCAATCTCCCAGATAACTTATGTACAGTTGTTAGTTCTGTTCTTTTCATGCCTCTGGCAAACGAGCGTGGAATTGAATTCCCCACTGTCCGAGCCATGGCCTGGTTTTCTGCGGCAGTTTCTTCAGGAATTCCTCTTGTATTTGTTAACATTCAATCAGAACAAATTATCACCTCGGTATCATTCTTATATACATTGATTCTCTTTCATTTTTCTTTAGCTTAAATGATTAGAAATTTTTAAAATTTTCTGAGAGTTCTTTTCCTTTTGAAGACGATAAATAATGGGACAAGCAAAGAGCTAACTTGGGGTAAACAACAAAACTCAAATGCTGCTGTAAACATTGTACAAGGTATAAGACTTTGGTTTCTTCCAGGTGTTGCAGAGGAAACACTAGAACTGTTTCCTCAATCAGGAGAAACCAGATATGGTATGGATATCAGACAAACCGACGAGGTAATTTTCACAGTACCTTTATCTGGGCGATTTAATGATACATGTATATAATGCCTAGAATATATCCCTGGAAAAATTGCGGCTACAATTGATTTACAGTCAAAGAGGATAATTGTACAGTATAATTTGCCCTATACCATCCACGAAAACAACAAACTAATTCTTGTTTCCAATAAATTTAACCCCAACCACTAGAAAAATATAAAGCAACTAGGTCCTTAACGGACCATTTAATTTTCTGATACAATACAAAAGCAAAACTTGTTCCATGAATTGGTTAATTTCTTCCTGCAGGGTTTCATCTGCATTTACTCAGTGAGCAAGGGGACAGCTGCCGAGCGTGCTGGGCTCAGCCTGTTACTCGAGCAAGCCAGTAGAACTGGGAACCTGGTTGTGATGTCAAGATTGCAGGGAAAGATTCTGGTACCTTCAACAGTCGACTCAGAAGGTTTAATTCACTGTTGTGATAATGCTGATATTAAGGAAACACTCGTTGCAGCAATGGAAAGAATGGACAGCATCCAATTACACATCATGTCCTGCCCCAATCAAGGTAATATTGGCACTCCTCTGGCAACTGGTGCTGCGATTCTCCGGCCTCCAAACTGATATTATTATCAGATGCCTTAATATTAAACAACAAGCCTCTAGATGAGACGGTTAACATGATTTATAGGTAAACATCCAGTTACAAGTCTCGTCACCATCCGGTTAACTGATATTATTATCAGATGCCTTAATATTACATGATTTATACAAAAAATGTACATGTATCATTTAATCACAGTAATGGATAAATTTTAAAAAAATTTGTGTCAACCAGTGGGTTTTCGGTTAATCCAGCCAATTCTCAAGTTATTCTAATATGTTTTAAATTTTTTATTTTTAGCCTATGATCGGACGGGTTCTTGGACCTGTTTCTTGGTTCTCTGGTTGAACTAGCCAGTCAATCTGGTAAACATTGTTGTATATGGCATCAAAAATGATTTTAAATTATTTTCTTGAAATTGTTCTCTACTGTATAATACAATGTGCGGAATATGTAATTAACGACGTCCACTTACGTAATATGTCACCACATAGTCCATCAGATTAATTTTGGGACACTAGTTTGATTAAAATTTCAATTTCTACATTCAAGTGGCTATTAGCCAATGTTGCATGAACCAACATGAAATGGCATGAACATTATAACTTGAGATAAACCCTTTATTAAGTTTTAGAAAAAAAGATATTTAAGTCATTAATATCTGATATTAACGTCAAATGATGCCTTGAAGCTAACAGAACAGTTGATAATGATGTTAATCATTCCGTTAAACTTCAGCATGACATCTAAACCATAATTTCATCGTCGTTAGTTCAAACGGTACAGCATTTTTTGATTAAAAATGCTTCAATAATGTATATTTAAGGGCGCCAATGACCTTCTAATTAAATTTATCGTTTACCGTGTTTGATCCAGCAGAGATGGAGAATAAATAAAGATGATAGGAACAAGATTTTTTTCTATCTACTTGATAAGATCAAGTTAAACAATTATCAACTTTGTTTAATTTAATTCATTTTCAATAGTTATTGAATAATGATAATGTTGTAAAAGAGAATCTTGTGTTATAATACAAACGAAAGTGATGTGATGTGATGTAATAATGGAAATCGTTTTGCTTTACAAATGCTTTAAAAATCGATGAGTTTTACTTTCTTTTAGTTCTTTTTAAAGCTGAAACTAAGTGTTTGGCTAATTCATACTTGTTTAATCCTATGATTTTTGACAAGAAAAAGGCAAAATAAAGTTCAAAGAGCAGTGGATAAGTCTTCTTTACCAGAAGATGTCAATTTCAGTAATTTTTTATTCTATATTTCCTCCTTAAAGCTGACAGATCAAAAACAACTAATTTGTATTCTTGTTTCTCATTTCTTAATTTTTTGTCCATTTCATATTGTAAACGGAATAAAGTCTTTTGTTTAGGGAGAGGTGGCTTAGTGCAACCCTTTCTGTCAACTGTTTTTTACAGATAAAAATGAGAAGATAGAAAAGGGACATCACAAGGCAATAATACTTGATAATCTTAAATTATTCTTCTTAATCTTTTGTGGGTTCAGTTCAAGAGTCTTTAAACTTCTCCTAATCCTAATTATTAGTGGGATCCGAGGGAAAATATCCAAAACAAGATTTCTTTATTCAATATAAACCCAAAAGAGAACAAAAGAAGTTGGTGGTGGTGGAGATGGAGATGGAGTTGGAAATATAAAGTATATTGGGTGGTGTTGACGGTTCATTATTTTTACTATTATGTCATTAAGTTAAAGGATTAGAGCCATGGCTTTTGTTCAAGAACAAAGGGGATGCCCCTCTCTCTTAGCAGCACCATTCCTCCTCTACAGGTCTCTCTCTCTCTCTCTCTCTCTCTCTCTCTCTCTCTCTCTCTCTGTGCATATATACACACACACACAATGCAATATATACTGCATTAGATATCCATACACAAGTGTTTTTTTTTTTTTTTTTGGCTGCTTCTGATCAATCTGCTAAAGTTCGATTTTGATCAGGTTACAGCAGTATAAGTATTGTATGTTCCAATTTTGATTGCAATATCTCTGCTGGATACATTAATGACATGTTAGGTAGGAAGGATTGGGTAGTCCTGTACCCTATTAAATTAGAAATAAGCCAAATTTTGTTCATTGCCCATCATTCCAATGGTGTGTAACAAACGTGGAGAAAGAGATTAAGGAATATGAATAATTAAAGTAAGAGTATATACCTGATTGAGATGGATAAGTTTCAATAACCTTGGGTGAGATGTCAGGCCACTTTTAAGCCTTCGGGCTTTCGCCTCAGGTTATACTATGGCAGTAGCCGTAATGCCTAGTGATCATCGAATATGGAGAGAAATGGGCACACAGTTGAATATTGGGACTGTAACTGGACGAAATTTTACCTTAATTAATTTCTCCGTTTGTTATACTGGAAACTATGGATTTGCTGTGCTTCCTAGAGTTAGGATTTCCACTCTTTCCTATTTTATCTTTTTGCCTCTTTCTGCGTGCCTTAATGAGTTAAGTGCAGTGAATTTTATAGTTATTCGATAGACTACTTGTGCTCTTCAATTGTTATAGTAAATTTGTTATATTTTACTTTAATTTGATTTATGTGTTACTGTTCAGTCGAGCAATTTTATAATCAGGAAAACTCTCCAATTTGTTGATAAGACGACAAACTTATCCATTAAAGACCAAGATCAAACAACCGCTGATTCACTGGCGACTTCTTTTGGCAGTCGCTCATCTCTGTGTCGCTCCACCAGACAGCAACAGTATATGCTTTCCAAGGAGATGGAATCTGTAGATGAATATTATTTCGATGTGAAGAAGTCTGAGTCTCAGTTCCATAAACAGGATTCCTTCTCAACTCTTTCTATTGGTCAATCTCATTATGAAGCTTCTGCTGTGGAAAGAGCCAAGTCTTACATGCAAAATATTGCATGTCAGGCAGGTAATGCTTGTGATAAAATTGATGCTGTATCCCAGTTTATGGTTTATCTACGAAGAGAAGGAAAAAAGTGAATTTATTATTTATTACGACCCCCTTATTTGGATTTTATGGGCTTACAAAATGGAAACTATTGTGCCTTGCACGACCTTCGTCCAGTGTGGGTCATTTAAACTGCAAAGAATGCTAATACATCCATATCCACCCCCATGTTATGGAGGAAAATTAGTGTTATCCTTCATTTTTTCCACAGTTTTTTTGTTTCTACGAATGAGATTTGCTATTATAACATGCTTCTTTGTGTTTGTAGCAAAATTAGAGGCCTCAAAAGTTATGCCATTAATCTAGCATCTTCCTTTGATATATGTATGTTCTTGATATGGCACGCCACTCCCCATGTCTTGTGTTGTTTTCAATTACCATGCGCTGGCTCCACCAACTCAAAAATACTCGTATCATGCTAGAACATGGAAAATCTCTATCTTAAAACAAGTTGGAATATTGAGCTTTGCACGGTACTGATGTATGATTGTCTATGGCTTACCCTATGTTATCTTGCATGTTCTTGCACCTAGATTGCCATGAACCTCACAAGATGAAAGGGGAGGGTTTCATCTATCCATCTCTTCTGTATGGAAATGCTGATCACATCGCTCATCAAGTTCAATCAGATCAAAATCAGTCAATGGTTAGCTTCTGACCTGTCACCATTCGTATCGAACATTCTACCTTTCATGAGAAAGAAAGCTGATTCTCAATTATTAAAAGTTTCACCTAACATTATTTTCTTGCAGGCTCACATATCCTTTCCTTTGTCTGAATCTTACTTCGGCCAGCTCGTGGTTGCTTATAGCCCAAATGCTGTTGTAAGTACTGTCTGTCTAAAAAGTTATTTCCTCTTATGAGACATATTACATACCTCACCATGAAGTTTAATTGGAAGTATTTGGAATTTTATCAGCTACATCCTCACATGGTGGGGATCACATCTGCAAGAGTTGCTCTTCCTCTTGATTGTACAGAAGGCATGCCCATTTATGTCAATGCAAAACAACACCATGCCATCCTTAGACGTCGGCAAATCCGAGCCAAGCTTGAGGCTCGGAATAAGCTGGCCAAATCAAGAAAGGTAATTGTAGCTTTTGATCTTCATTTTATTGCTCTACATAAAATTACATGTTTCTGTGCTTTTAATTGATTTGTCTTTCCCTGTTGTAGCCATATCTTCACGAGTCTCGACATCTTCATGCATTAAAGAGGGCTAGGAGTTCTGGAGGGCGCTTTTTAAACACAAAGAATACACAAAAATTGTGGCCTTCACCCCAAACTTTTCATAAAAACCTCTCTGAACAACAGTTCAGAGAAGACATATCAGAAGCTGATATTCAGAACTCAGAAAGCGGCAGTTGGGGTGCCTCACCTGCTAACTCTGATGTCTCAAGCATCCTCAACAAGCACGATGTTTTCCGAGACAGGCTTCAGTTATTTATTGATAAATGTGAACCAATCAGCACTGCAACTTGAGTTTGCACTCTGATGGAAAATCGGCAGTTCATCCTTGGCTATATTTATTGCTTTTGTAGGACTCGTGTCTTCGAATTTGAATAACAGGGACTTCATCCTTGGCTTTGTTATTTCGGCAGCTCATCCATAGAGTTTGCAATAAACAGAAAATTTGAACTGGTTATTCGTGTGAAATTATTGGACTATGCTTTCCGATTCAATTTGGAATATAAATGATCTTGTCTGTTTCCATGATTTTGGTAGGTACTGAAATTCCAAGTATTCTATTACTGCCTTATCTATCCTATTCATTCTATTGTGTTTTATGGGAAAAATCATTCCCATCTAATTCTAAATGTCCATCATGTCCTATTCCAACCCCATTTCTATCTCTCTCTCTCTCTCATGAAAAAGATTCTGATATTGCTAAAAATTGAGCCTTGTAAATATGAAATATCTAGCTCGAGGTTAGTGCTCGAACTCCTCTAGTGTCTGCTCTCATCTTCGGTGCCCGCAAAAAAGGCAACAAAGAATATCTTGAAGGCTGTCTGATAATTAAACTAGAAAGAGGGGCAGGATATATATGCTTATATGTAAATTGAGGATGAGTTATTGTACCTCTTTGTTTGCTCATTGGACACTGTGTAAGAGACTTGTGGCTGTTCCAAACTTGCTAACCCCCAGTACATTTTTGACACTTCGCTTCCTGTTGAGTTATGCTATTGGTAAGCACTACTTATAAACGACAGTATGTATATCGTGGGATAATTGCATTCTACTATAAAATTGGGAGATGTTTTAATTCATTAAAACCCTGTTTGATGCATATTATTGAGTGGAGAATGCATATTAAATAGTGATTTGATGGAAAATGTGTGGTTAAAAAATAAGGAAAATGTTTGGACTTACGTGTAATATTATTTTATTGAAGAATGTATAGTTGAAAATAAGTTTTGAAAAAAAATCAATTTTTGTAAGAATGTGGATCAAACATAGTGTAAATGCTGATCATCAGCACTGCTGCTTATGTATAGTATTATTCCTCCCCCATTGGCTGATAAAAAGTGATGTTCTCACGTGTCAACAATTTTGGATAGTTTTGAGCTGCTCGCAGGTTTGATATTCACTGGCCTAAAAAGATCAGTTTCATTACCTTCTGGAAAGTAAACTGTCAACTTCTTAATTCGATTTGTTAGGCCACTTACCAATTCTGTAATGATATTTTCCGACTAAGTTTCTGTCGGATCCTTGAGATAACATATATTAATAAAAAGGAGCTTTATAAATATCTTGTCTACTTTTCTAGATGGGTTGAAAGAGTTATTTACTCGAAGGGTTTTGACCCCTCAAATGCATTAGCCATTAGGGACATGCATGTGTACGCGGAAGGTCTGTCAATGACCTCTCTACAAACACTAGAAATATTGTCTCTTCAACTGAATTAAGGCCAGTGCTTGGCCAGCTCCCATAGTTTTGATGTATGTACACCCGGGAACAAATTCGTTAATGCATGATTTGACTGTTTTCATGTAGATGAGTTGCATCTGGTAATCGGAACAGAGGATGGGTTTCTGGGGAGAAACCCGGGGCAACTGGCCTGTGTTTCTTCTATTTCATTAGCTAAAAAACCATTGTGGTCGACTAGTAGTGATCAACCCACACCCTACCTTAGTACCCGGATGCAGATTACCGTAGACAAAACCGTGGAAATTGTATTCCTTTCAGCACGTAGCCACCCAGATCTGTTTTTCTGAAGATTCTCATAAAATGCTCAGAAGATGCCAAGAATAGGTTGTATCTACAAATTCAAGGCTGGGATAGCTGGCATCAGAATTTAAAACGACAGTCAGACTAAACAAGCACAGATTTCTTACAATGGCTGATTTAATATCCCAGTTACACATTAAATGAGATCTTGCATTATAGGCAATTCTGTTCTGCATTTTGGGACTTTGCATATAAGATTGAATTGTTGAAAGAACATAAAATGTACATATATAAGGGTAACAATGGATTTAACCAGAGGCCAAAAGTTAACAAGCATTCCTACATTTATACAAATTTACAAAGTTTTACAATTAAGCATGCCAACAAGGACAAGTATGGATAAGCTACTCGTACAAGGTATGGAAATACACAATGTTTGCTCTACCTGCTCCACTCATCCTTCGCTCAATGTTAATAGAACTCATGAAGCAAAAGTTTCTTGATTCTTAGTTGATAATCGTTTGAGAAACTCATAAGTAGTGATCATCGTTGTTGCAGACATTGCCATTGAAGCCCATCTAGGACCTAATCCTCTGTAACAGGCACCCAATCCACCTTCCTTCAACAAGTTCCTCCCAGTTTGTAAAACTGTTGGTGGCTTGGCATGTGCACTATCCTCCCCGTCCAAAACCTGCAACCTTGTCTTAATTGTATCGAGGGGCATTGTTACCAAAGCCGATACACCACTAGCCATTGAAGCGCTGAGTCCCTGAACCACCACCATCGCCTTCCCGTCTGGCCTATAACCACCATTGCCATTTGCGTCCTTTTTACAGAAATAACAACCAACACAGCCCCAAATCACTCTATGCGCGACAGAGTATGATGCCCACCACACAGCATTAGATGGCGCGTAAGTCAATATTGATATTCCAAATCCCCTATACAATCCTCTCACTCCACCGGCGTATATGATCTTTCTAAAAGCATCAATCCCACCATTGTATTTTTGTAAGCCAACAGCACTTGCCGTTGAATTACAACCACCTCCTTGGACCATCAGTCTCTGGCTCACAACATCAATCGGTGTCCAAACCAATTGTGCAGCCATGGCTGCACTTAGCCCTGCAGCAGCATTAGCAACAGCTGATGCCGAGGCTTCGGACAATCCTAGGTGTCCCGTAGTAAGATTGCCTACATTACTCTTGGTTACTTCGAGTGCTCCCATGTACAGAGCACGAGCTGGGATTGTTCCCATAAGAGAAGTCCCAAAACCCCTGTAGAATCCTCTAAGTCCTTCGCTCCTGAAAACTGAGCTTGCTATTTTTAGACAAGAAACCCCATTTAACATAACTTGCTGCCGTGTTTTCAACACCACAATAGGGTAAAGTGTGCCTGAAACACCGGAAAATAGCGCCGCCCCAAGGAAGAAAAACTTGGACTTATCAAGCATCTCCCAATCAATATCCGCCGGAAGATGGATTTCCGATTCTGAATCATCCTCAGCAGCACTCAAGCTCATTTTCGCCACTTTTAATTTTCTTCCAAAATAACACTAACTTAGAAATATCGGTTTTTTCTAAACTAACAAATATATTTAGCTCCTAAAGACCAAAACATGGCCCAACATAATATAAAAAGAAGTAGAACATGAAGTCACTGATGTTACAGTATACGAAACTACACAAATCCATGTCCTAATCATTGGATTATACAATGGGTCGAGCTTAAATTGTTAAAAATAATAACAATAATAATACACATACATATGTGGGGATGCGTATACGCAAAGGGTTATTTTTTCCGTTTGCGCAAGCAGATTATAGAACAAAAGTGAGTCCGCATAGAAAGATCCAGCATCTCCACACCAGAAATTTGAAGCCGATAATTGGTTAGCAGCGTCTGATTACATGAAAAAGTCCAATATCAGAATACTAGCGAAGCTTAATACAATTTGGTGATGGGATTGACGAGAGTTGAAGAGTAAGTTTTGTTGAAATAACAGAAAGTGCAAGAGGGTGGCGCAAGAATGGCTGAGGGCGGAGGGCTAATTAATGGAATTTGTAGTTTTGAGGGTTTTGCTGATCAGATGGAGCTGGACCCATGTCAGTCGCTATTTGGTATTTCGAGAAGTTCACTTGGGATTTTGTGTTTTGGGCTTAGTAACACCCTGTGAGGTCTGCCATTTGATTCCATTGGATTTTCATGAGTGGAAATTATTTATTTTCCTACCTTCGGAGATCTAAATTCTAAAATCAGATTTTATATTTAAATTTTTAAAAATCAGATATTTTA
>CAIGRH010088606.1:0-14647 GCA_903798295.1 Fraxinus nigra
AGAGTACAATGACCACTAATTTAGGAAACAAATTTAAAGAGTACACTTTCGCCAGCTTGTTTGTAATTCGTTGGAATGAGTGGTTTGGTAGTCCCTTGGTAAGAAGTTGTCCATCTGTTGGGACATTGGGAGTACAAATTAGACCACAATCTAGTTTTCTTTGATAAAATGTCAATCCACTTCTACGTGTTTAGTACAATCATGTTGTATCGGATTGTGAGCTATATTAATTGCAGAATTGTTATCGCGGTATAACTTCATACTTCCATCCCACTTGATACCCAAGTCTTCTATGATAATTTTGAGCCATAGAAGCTCACAAATTCCATGTGTCATAGCTTTAAATTATGCCTCAACGCTTGATTTGGCTATCACAACCTGTTTCTTACTCCTCCATGTCACCAGATTTCCTCCTAAGAAGGCTAAGAAGGTACAATACCCAGATGTTGAACCTGCAATCAATTATTGAACCTGCCTAATCCGCATCCGGCTTCTATACTCAATTATTGGTTATGTTTGAAGAGAACACCTTTTCCTTGTTTAGACTTCAATTATTGTAAGATTCGATGAACAGGTTCTAAGTGACACTCCATTGGAGAATGCATGAACTGACTTACCCAACATAAACAATCAAGATAATGATTTTTAGCGCTTCTTGATTTTTTTATGAAGAGTGTATGATCACCTTGTGATTGTTTGAACCCCATTAGTTTCATTGCAACGATAAATCTTTCAAACCATACTCTAGGAGATTGCTTCAATCTATATAGAACTTTCTTCAACCTGCATACACTATTAACCACAAAACCCATATTAAGGCCGGAGGTGCCTTCATATAAACTTCTTCCTCCAAATCCGCATGCAAGAATGTATTTTTTACATCAAATTACTGCAAGGACCATTGAAGGTTAGCTGCTAAGGACAACAAAACTATAAAAATATTCATTTTTTGCAACCGGAGAAAATGTTTCTTGATAGTCAACCCCATACGTTTGAGTATACCCCTTTGCTACAAGTCTCGCTTTATATCCAAAGTACCATCAGCATTATATTTTATAGTATACGCCCATTTACATCCCACCGATCTTTTTCCTTTTGGCATCTCAACAACATCCCACGTTTTATTCAGCACCATCATTTCTTCACTCATAGCTTTTTTCCATTCTTCACTCTTTAGTGCCTCTTAGACTGTTTGAGGAATTATAATGGTGAGTAGTTTTGTGAGAAATGCTCTATGTGAATATGAGAGTCTATTAAAGGAAATAAAATTTGTTATAGCCTCTTCTTATGGCAATTGGAATATCAACGTATGTCAACTCAGTGATAGGGAGATTTTATGGTGAAAGAGAATTTGGAAGACTTTCATTACCTGTTATAGGATCAGACTCTTGAGCTTGCACCTATTTAGGTTCAACTCTCCTTGCATAGACCTACAATGGCAAAGTTTGACCATCTTTCCCTGTTTTCTCATTATCAATAGGTTTAGGAAAAAGTGGATCAAGGTTTGATAAAGTAGTGATCGTAGTATCTAAATTTGCAATGGCAGTTTCTGGTTTTTCTTGGATGTTAGAGTTCGCAAGGTCAATTTCAAGAAAACAAAGACCAATCTTATCTTCTAATGAACTCTCGCCTGGAGTTAAGATTCTTAAAAAAAATTGATTTTTAGCAAAGATAACACCTTTAATAACAAAGAATTTTTTGGATTTTGGATGATAATACTTGTACCCTTTCCAAGTACTTGCAGTTAAAATTGATCGAATTCCATGTCAAGTCCAGCCAAGAATTCATATAATCTTTCTCCTTTGACAAATTTCAACATCATTGCAGCATCATCACCACACTTCATCTTGATATTTTTCTAGTAATCAAGTTCAAACCATAAACCATTCAAGGTATTATAATATTCAGTAACCGAAATTGTACGTTGTTTACTGGAATGAATCTTGGTTTTAATTTCAAAAACCAAGGCTGCATCTTTAACTTAGGAGTATGTTTGCTTCACAGTATCCCATATGTCTTTAGTAGTGGTAAAAAACATACAATTTCCACTAATTTCAGGTTGCATCGAGTCCTAATGCCATGACATGATTAAAGAATTCTCCACATCCCAAGCCTCAAACTTTGGATCCTCTTTGCTAGGTACAGGGCCAGTTAAATGGCTGAGCTTCCATTTCCCATTCAATTTTGTTCGAACCACTTGAGACCAGATTAAGTAGTTTTTTCCATTCAGACGATGGGATGACTGAATAATCTGAAGGTCATTGAGTGATGTCTGGTTAGATTGATTGACAATCTGAGTTGGATTTGAGGTCTCGGAAATAATAGACATTCTAGTTTATTTTTCAAGTAAATAGAGGGACAATCTAGTCCAAAAAATAGCAATGGTGGCCAGATACTACAAAGAAGTCAGAAGAAAAACTTCAGGACTGTCTTAGGAGAAATCCTAAGTTCTGATACCATATAGATGAATAAGAATATAATTTCTGACTTGTATCTCTCTAATAAAAGTTTACAATTTATAGAGTACAATGACAACTAATTTAGGAAATTAATTATATACAAAGAAATAGGCAAAAATCTCTCTTAAGTGATAAGAGACCCTAATGGCCAAATTTTTAGCAACTAAATTAGGGAAGGAATCAATCTATTTACCACTATACAATCTTTGAATCAAATCAGGGATTAAATTCCTTTCTTTCCATGTCAATCATATCCTTGAGGATTTATTAACATACCCAAACTCAACATCTGTAATCCAATTATGGCTTGTTTGGTAGGATGGGTTGTACTATATTGAACAGTGTTAAATAAGACAAAGAAAAAATTTGTTTATTCTCATGTCCAATCCACTTTTGCATGGAAAACATATCCTTATAGGTTCATATTCTATACCATCCCTTGAGTACCCTCAATCAATAAGACACTTAGTATAGAAATATATGGAAGAGGGCCCTCTCAGTTTGCCTTACTTTACTCTTGTTGGTGCATATTGAATTTATTCTCCTACATGCCATAGTGGAGATTTTTACATTAATTCAAGAGGGCGAAAAAAAAATTTTCCTGAAGCATATTTAGAAGATAGTCTAGGTCAAAGGTTCATAATTAGCAGAGCAAAAGTTCATTGAGGCTACAATTCAAGGTTGCTTTGGCATTCATCAACTAGTGTTCAAATATATGAGTCTGTTTGGTACGGATTAAAATCAGATTTTAATTTAAGTCAAAGTCAAACAATCAATAATAACCACAATTTTCATGGGTCCCACAGCTTTTCAACTACACATTTCAAAAACTTCCATCACAATCTACTAAAAAATCTAATTTTAATCCTTACCAAACACCCTATATGACAAATTTACCTTTAGCGAGGAACGGACCAATGATTTACAAATTTAACAAGTTGGATCTAACGTCTGTCTATGAAGTAACAATGTAAGTTATCCTCATTATTAGCAGTGGAGAAGATTAATCTCATTGCTGATCTTTATAGCACTGACTAGGTTGTCTCTGTTAAGATGGTAGTAAATGTATATCAACTGCTTTTATCTCTCACAGGCAACAACAAATACATAGCCTCATTCCAGCATATATGGGTTCCGCTATATGAATCATTTTTCACCATTCTGTTCAATTTATCACTACATTGACTAGAAGATAGAATACAGCTAGATCCTTCGCAACCAAAATAGGCTATGTTAATTTTGGTAGATCTATTCCTACTCATATGAACAAGTACTTCTTTAGGTCTATGCAAGACGTGTCAAAATCACTTAACTTCATCGTTCCCTTAGTTTACTTTTTTCTGCCATTCATCCAACATCTTTATACTCTATAAATTTTATTAAACGATTCTATCAACCACAAAAACCTACCCTAGCAAACTCTTCCATACTTGATGGGAAATCTATCCAAATCAATTTCTTTTCTCATCTTAATCCATTTTATCCAAACCAAATTCTTCTCGTGTGATTAACAAGTATACCTTTGTTGGAAATCTACAAATTCCCAATAGGCATATCATGCCTTCCAGATAACAATTCACCAAAATAGTTTTCCTACCTGTCTATGATCTCATCACTTCAAAAAAAAAACTTCAGTTTTCATATATAATACACTTGACTTGGTTTAGATCTCTACTTTCCTCTTTCCTTTATTGAGATATCTTGTAAATATTTTTACGTCCATCCTTAATACAAAACTTCTTGTATGCTTTTGCAATGGACTCTTGAGTCTTTTTCAAGGCTTCTCTTTGGCAATCCACCACTATGTTTCCTTGTTAGTTGAGTAGGTGATTTTCTACCCTTAGATTCTCCTAGTACCTCCATTATCAATTGCTTAGACAGCACAACTTTTCAATTTTCCGTTATCACACAATCTTTGAGAATGCATGGAAAATATCAGATAATCATATAAACAGAAGACTGGATTGCTTGTAATAACATATAACAATTTGTTCAAGAATATTTTTAGATTTTGCTTTATTCTGACATGAGGATAGCATATTAATTTCAAACAGCTCTAGGACAAGGAAAAAGTGCTTGTTTAAAAAGTGCGCTATTCTAGATAAAATTGATTTCTAGCAGAAAGGATAGTGAACTTGACCAGAAAAGCGTAATTAGCATACCCATATTAACAAATCATTCTCACATTTTGGGAATTTCAAGAAATTCAGACACAATAATATATATGAAGCACTTTGTTAAGATGAAAGATATCCCAATTCAACAGGATGGAAATTAAATCAGATCATCTTGGAAAGATAAAGCTTGAAAAAGGTCAAGCAGAATCAAAAGCTGCCTTGGCTGTTGAATGACTTCTCTGCTAAGGCTTATAATATAAGACGAAGAGCGAATCATACCAGACCTCTTGTTAGTGACAAATATTTACATCATTTCATCTTGGAAAGATAAAGCTTGAAAAAGGCCAAGCAGAATCAAAAGCTGCCTTGGCCATTGAACGATTTCTCTTCTAAGGCTTATAATATAAGACGAAGTGCAAATCATACCAGACCTCTTGTTAGTGACAAATATTTACATCATTTGATAAATATATTTCAAGAGGTAATTAAAAAGACCAAATTGCTCAATGACCATTCAGCATCAAGCAAATTAAGGCTCTGTTTGAGCCCTTTTTTGGGAAAAGTAGATGATGTAATAGTGATCCTTTTGGAAAATGTTTGGTTAAGAAGTAGGGGAGGTTTTGGGTTTACGTATAGAATTATTTTATTCAATGAATGTGTGGTTGAAAATGAGTTTCGGGAAAATGATTTTTTTGAGAATGGGGCTTAAACAGGGGCTAATTTTGTATCATCTGCAAGGATGCACAATTAATGGTCTCTCTTGGTAATGAAACAAGATTACGGGAGGTTCTATAAAGTCTCTTCTCAATTGATACATAAAAAATCTAAATGAATAATATGACTTAGTCATTAATTGACAACATAAACATCAAAAGAACATAACACTAAGTACAAAAACCACAAAACACCATAAATTCTATGCGCAGCAAATCAGGATTAACAAAAGGAGATATTAACTATGCAAAACGCTCAATATTTATCCAGTAAAAGAAAAACATCATATAAAAGTAAAGCACTTGGGAATAATTCAAGCCATGAATTGAAGGAAACAATAATAAAATAGTGAACATAAAGTGCGAAAAGGCACATTACGTCTTAGCCAATGCATCAAAAATACTCTGAGCCTCAGCACTGACACCAACTCCAATCCTCTCAGCATCTATTTCTGCTTGTCTGAAATGCAATTCCACACACAACCCACAAACAAAATCATACCTTTAAGCAAAAATAATCCAATAATAATGCTACAATAACCAAAATTTTCACAAAATTCGCCCAAATTCATAATCATAGGAAATAGTTAAAAAATAATCAAAAAAAATTATAATAAGAAAATCTACCTGATAGCAGAGTCTTCTCGGGCCTGAAGAGTGTTGAGATCAAGAAAACACTTACTGATATCAAGTGGGTCCTCACCTTGACTCAACAAAGTGAACTCCTTTATGTAATTAGCCTTGAGTAGCCTTATATTCCTCTTTGGCCCTGACCCAGATTTCACCCCTTCTTGTATTTTCCTATCACAGTTAAAGAACTTACAAACAATAAAATAGAGAAACAAAAATTATATAATTATTACATAAAAAGATTGTAAATTATTTGAAGGATATGAAGGATGAGGAGGTTTGAAGAGGGGTCAAAAGTGATGACTTGGGCTTGAAATTCTTCACCAAGTGTAGTTTTGATGGATAATATGCAACCCACTGCAAAATCTTCGCCGCGGCTATTCTGAATCTGAGCTTCCATTGCTGTTGATTTTTTGCAATTGATTTTTCTTCTTATTTTTGAGGGAGTGGATTTCGCCCAGCCCAGTCCTTCTGTAGGCAAAATTTAGAACTGAACTCGCATCGCATGTACACGACTTTAATTAAGCCAATGTGTTTGGGTGCACAACTTCAGAAATTTACTCAAGTAAAATACCTAAGTTTTAAATAATAATGTTATTGATAAAAGTAGGGATAAAAGTAACTTATTTTGACAGTAACATAACGATTCATCCAGTATCGAATTATTTCTTGAATTAAGCTTTGTTTGGTAGAAATTAAAATTAAATTTTTAGTAAATTTTAATAAATATTAATGAAATGTGTTGTTAAAAAGATGTGAGTGTCATAAAATGAATGTTTAAAATTAATTACAAACTTTAACTTAGATTAAAATCTGAATTTCAATTTTCACCAAACAAGGACTTAAATTTCACTTGACTCTCCATGATTTCAAATAAAAGCACAATTAACTTGAAAAAACTCTCAAGTTCTTATTATCGTTTGGGTCGAGAAATAATTATCGTTTAATTCTCTATTGATAAGTTTAAATAATGGTTATCAAATAAGGGTTAAATTTCTAAGGAAATTATCGGCCCGTTTGGAATGATTTTTGAAAAGTCAAAATGAACTTTTAAGACTTGTTTTTGGACTCATTTTGCTAATTTTATGAAAGTACTTGCTGTAATTATAAGAATTTTTAGAGGAAGCTACTCCAATGCGACTTCCTCTTAAAGCATTTCTCGAATAGGAAACTCTTTTAAAGATTAGTTTTCAAACAAAAATTAAAATAATTTCTTCTAAAAACTATTCTACAGAAAATCAAAGTCATGTCAAACAGACACATCGGGATGCATTGCCATCCCTAGTCTTTTCAAATTTGTGTAGAGAAAGTTTGAGTTCTTTCATGCTATCCGCAATTGAGGGCTAGGTTTGCAAACATGATTACCAACTCTAACGTGTATGAATGACAACTCATTTCCAAATCAATAACTTTCCTCAATTTCTTCATGTCGTTCATTTGTGCCTAATCTGTAATATTCAGATGCATCTCTTGAACTACGTGTAGCACAACAATAAATCTATCTTACAAAACATGTCGGACTAGCAAGTACTCAACAAAATTAAGAGGAAAGGAAGATTTAGTAGGGTAAAAAATATCAATGGGCAACGTTAATTCCCAAATTATAGTTTTCTAAACTAGTCAATGTACTCGAATTGTTATTTACCTAATAGTCATTAAAATTTAATTTATTTTTTTTTTCGAATAATCACTACGCTCTCAAGTTATTTCCCAATAGCATTGTACTTTTCACTTCGTTTCTAATTCGTCAGTCTAGATCTTTTGAAAAATTAACAATTATCCACAGAGAGATGAATACCAAAGTATATTCCAGGTCAAAATATCCAAAAATACCAAACACTTGAGCTGTCACACAGGTCTCTCCTGGCCTTTTGGCATCAGTTTCGCGAGCCCAAAATCCGATATCTGTTCAAGTGATTAGTTATCAGAACATTGCAATACTAATTTCGACTCTATCTTCCTGGAGTTCATTTTCAAGGAATTTCTGTTTATCTTGTTAAGCAAGTTCTCTCTTATTGACATATCATCCTAAAAATTAATCTTTTACCATCGCTTCATAGTTAGAGTCGAGCAGAATGTTGGTCGTTTTGAAGTCTCTATGAGCAATAAGAATTCCCGCTTCGTAGTTAGAGTCGAGCAGAATGTTGGTCGATTTGAAGTCCCTATGAACAATAGGAATTCCAACAGCAGAACTTGAATGAAGATATGCAAGTCCTGTTGCTGCTCCAAGATCCACTTTTAGCCTCAATGGCCAATCCATCTTACTCCTCAGATTCCTAAAACTCAGTGAATCGAAAGACGATCAAGAGGCAAATATATAGCAGTACCGGATAGTATTGGACAGTATAATAAAAAAAGATATTCTTTCTTGATACTGTCGAGTACTGTCCAATCTACCTTATTAAAAACTTTCTTAATATCGTCGAGTACTGTCCAATCTACTTTATTAAAAACGTTTATTAAATGGTAATGAACCAACCATTTAAGTGATCTTCCAGATTCCCTTTGTGCATATATTCATAAACTAGAAATCTGTGTTTTCCATCTGCGCAATATCCTATTAAGTTTACTAGATTTGGGTGATCCAATGTTCTCAAAAGATCAACTTCTACACGAAATTCGCTCTCTCCTTCTGCTTCTTTGAATGCAGGCATCTTGATTGCTACTACCTCACAATACAAAACAGATAATAGTGATGTTCGATATATGCAGTGGATTATGAGTTTTAAGGGTATAAACGTTTAGATGAGATGTCTGAATGGATAAATAGAGGATTAAGAATAAATGAATTTTAAAACGCACCTATCCAGACCGTAGAGTATCTTTATAAACTCGACCAAATCCCCCTTTCCCAAGCAGATTCTCAATGCTGAAAGAGCATGTTGCTTCCTCCATTTCTTTGAGTGTGAAAACTGATGATGCATTGCGCTTTTTCGCAGGTGGATTCCTGTATTCGATTTGCCAACATTCTGCAGGTTTATGTACCCCTAAAGAACAAGGTGTTCTCCAAAAATAAGAAACCACAATATCAAGCCCCTGAGCAGTAATAATAGCAGAAAACAAGCAAGGCACGTGCAGATTTATAATGATCCACCCTCAACCGCAGAGAGTACAAGGCAATTTCGCGCCTCTCAGAAACTGAAAAACCAGCCTCGTAAAATTCTTTGTACCGTAAGAATATCAATGCGACAAGGTGGAGGAGAATTACTTTACAGGATGATTAAACTCCACATGGTTAAAGAATCAGAAAAAGAAACTTACATAGATCTGATCTTCTGATTTACTTCTCCGGCACTTGTTACTAAACCAAAAGGCATGATTTTTGCATCTTTTTTCCGACTGAAACTATGAATTAAATCTCATGATGCTGTTAAATGAAGACATTAAGACGGATCAAAAAACATCTTGAAACATGGGAATATTATAACTTCATATCAAAACACGCTCCACAGTGAGAACAATATCAGATGATTTACTATAGCATAACAAAATCAACTCGAATCAAATCAGGCTCAAGGCTAAAATCTTGACAAATACAAAGTATTCAGCAAAAAAGGACAGTATTAAGTATTACAAGAATCCTGTAGGAGTATGTATAAAGCAAGTAAAAATGTTAGCTTTGTGAAACACTCAAACATGATCAGCCTCTACCAACCTGAACTTTCTCACTTGAAGAAAAAGAAAAGGCAAGAAAGGAAAGAAGGGTGGTACTACTTGCTTAAGTTTGAATACGATATGGTGTGGGACATGTTACTTTCAAGTTTCAAGTATGAAAATTTGCATATTTTCACAGGAAAAATTCTTGGTGTACATAATATATGTATATAGGGGTGTTCATAACCCTCACATAGGTGTGAGACCCTACATATATTATGTACACCAAGCAAAGTCCCATGTCAAACTTATTTATTTTCTACTTTAACTTATAAAAAATTTAATTATTTGAAAACTTACTTATTTACGTATAAGTAAAAAAATTATGCTTAGCCAAACTTACTTTATGTTCGAAAAGGAAAGACAATCTGTAGCCTCTTCCAACGAGGATTTTTTCAACTTCTTATGTTTGTATGTTAGAAAATAAAAGGTTTTGGTTCAAGGGTTGTTTTCATTGATTTACAAGATGCCTTCCTCCTTAAAAGTATCTAGTTTCTATGCAATAACTATAATAGTAATTGCTCAATAGAACTTAATTTTTCTCAAACTAATTTAGCTCTCGTTTGGACCTCATTAAAATTATAAGTCATTATTTTTCTTCTTATCAACTACACATTCTCAAATAAAATAATATTACACATAAATCCAATTTTTTTTAACCACACATTTTGAAAAAAAAAAAAAAGCCTATTCCAGAAATTATAACCTCAAGTAATGGGGGCCAAACTGGGGCTCATTATACATTTTTATCTTTAGAAATCTCATAAAAATATCTCTTATTATATTTCCCTACAATATATAAAAGAGGGGAACTGCTTACTATTCATATGACATCATCCTTAGTTCACGATGATGTCATATATATATATTTATCTCCTATAATAATAATAATAATAATAATAACAATAACATTTTCTTTAAAAAAATGTATCCCCTTTTTACTGTTCATTTTTGTCCGCTCGTGTTCACACTAGACCAATTTGAAGTTTTCTTCTATTTTGATGCTTAACCGGTTTGCATTGGAAGAAAAGCAACAAGAGGCGCGTATTTGCTTTCAATTTTTTCCAATCGTCGGCTCACATTAATGAGTGTTGTCTGTAATTGTGAAACTTTATTGTTCATTAAATGACATGTGGAAGGTCCAATTAACGGTATATAAATATATTTTAGTCATTTTCATTTATCTCCATTCTCGAGCAAAAAGAAACCCTACAAAATCGTCTTTTCATGCTCCTCTCTTTCTCGTTGATAGATTTGTAGATTAATGTGGTTTAAAGGTAAATTCGTTCGTGTTTTTGTTTGATTTCTCTATTTCATTTCATTTTTTGTGTTTTCGTTCCTTACTCTGTCTTCCATTAGTTTTCCTTGATTTTTTTCAAGTTTTGTTTTGTATTGTCTATGAGTATTATTAAAAGGTAAATTTTACATTTTTTCTTAGCTACAAAACCTAGAAATTTGATTTCTTTTACGATTGTGTTGAAGATGGTTTGCTGATTTTGTAGAGGCCCAATTATGTTCTGTTACTTTGGCCCAATGTTCTGATCCAATTAGTAGAGAATTCTGGAATGATGCAAAACACACTACCTCAAGGACCTTACTGCAAATATTGAGAATCTTTATTTGATGGTGGACACATGGCTTAATTGAGACCTTTGGATTGAAGTAAAATTGCATTTTTTTCACAAAAGGGGTAGACAACAATATGTAGGGGCGGGNTTGTTTTGTATTGTCTATGAGTATTATTAAAAGGTAAATTTTACATTTTTTCTTAGCTACAAAACCTAGAAATTTGATTTCTTTTACGATTGTGTTGAAGATGGTTTGCTGATTTTGTAGAGGCCCAATTATGTTCTGTTACTTTGGCCCAATGTTCTGATCCAATTAGTAGAGAATTCTGGAATGATGCAAAACACACTACCTCAAGGACCTTACTGCAAATATTGAGAATCTTTATTTGATGGTGGACACATGGCTTAATTGAGACCTTTGGATTGAAGTAAAATTGCATTTTTTTCACAAAAGGGGTAGACAACAATATGTAGGGGCGAGACTTTTCACTTTTGGGGATTATTTATCCTTTCGATGAGCAACTTCTCTCATTCTTTCTCTATAGAATTTATGGTTATTCTCTTCTAATTTCTTGTGTGATTTTGAGAAGTAGAATGATTATTGTGATGAACTCTTGTGTGAGTTCATGGTTGTGAGAGAAAATCGAACGTTTCTTACGGTCATTGAGGTTGTGTACTGAAACTTGATTTATTGCCTATTTTGGGCGGTTTCTAGTAGATTTGAGTTTATTCCTAACGGATGCTCAATGGAGATTAGGCATTAGAAGTGGTCATCGAACCTCGGGGCCTTTGGATCGAAAATTCTTGTGTTGATTATTGTTATTTTTGTTGATTTTTGTTCTTATTTTACTTACAAATCGAAATCACAAACTCTTTTGGGACCAACTGATTGTTACTTAGATTTTCTATGGAACCTTTTTTTCAGGTTTTGTTTTGTATTGTCTATGGGTATTGTTGTTTTACTTATGTTTTTGGAACCTGTTTCTCAATTTTTTTCCTTTTGTTTTTTTTTATTATTATTATTTTCTTCAATTTTGTTTGTTTTGTGTGCTGTTGTTATTAAAAGGTTGGTTGTCCTTAAAAAGGTAAGTAAGCTTTATTGTTTTTTTTTCTTTTTGCCACAAAGTTTAGAAATCTTAAATTATTTTTATAGTTTTTACTTAAATATTCTATGAAAATTATTTTTTGCTTATGTCGTCCAGTTTTTGTAGTTTTTTCACTTTTCTTGGCCCGGAAATCGTAATGCGCTATTGTGTTCTCTAAAAATTTTGATTATGAAATTTTTTAGGTTATATGTTCTTTTGCTTGGGATTTTTAGTTTTAGTTTGATTTGTTCTTTCTATCTTATTTCATATTTAAGACTCTTAAATGTATGATCTATATTTTCTGTTTCATATTTATGTATGTTAACTTTGTTATTTTCGTCTTACCATTGTTCCATTATATTTTATAAGGTGTAAACGATATTTGCTATTGGGATTTTCTTTAGTGTGTTGTGTATTGATAATATGTATTTTTTTCTTCTGTTAGATCACGCTATTAAATTAACATTAAATTTTATATATTTAAGAGTATATGTACAAAGAATTTTTACTGTTGCCCATATTATTCGTCACTAGCTCTCTCAAACGTAGTTGTTTGATATTTGTCTTGTTTTAGTTTAACATTAGCAAAACATTTTTTATTGGCAGATCAAAAAAAAAATTGTATTGTTATGAAACTAAACCTAAGTATTGATGGCCTTTTGTCATTTCAGTATTTTGCATTTCACTAACATCATCCATGTTTTTCTGCTTTCATTGTTCTGTACATGAGCATTTCTCTATTGAGGTGATGTTCAATGAGGAGATCGCAATATAAAAAAAATTGTACCACATGATAACTGAAATAGTTTACATGTAAACTTGTGGTAGCATTTCTTATTGCGAAACCTCTTTTAGCATCAGTGAGTTTTTAAAGATTATTTGTTAAAAAAGAAATCATATATCAGTAGAAAATCCTTGACACTGAATATATGGTTAAATAGAAATTATGTTGTAACAACTTTGACCGATAATTTATTAGGAAATTGCACAGTTGTTTATTTTCCAACTATGCAGTAACTTCCTTCGTTATTTCGGTTGATTTCCTACAACTGAAGTTATTTATTTTACCATTACAGTTTCGGTGTTCGCTAATCTTTAAGGAAAGTAATATTTCAATATAGTTAGACATAATGTAATTCACATCATAAGAATTTTAAGTTAGAAGTACTAATTATTTGTTTGCAGTAATCTTAAACATTATTGTTTACTGCAACATAATAGTTGCTTTCATAATCAACTGTTGTAAACACTATGTCATTTGATCTTAATTATTGTTACATTTTTATTATTTTTTTTCTCTTTCTTTCGATTACTAGACAATTAATTCAAGAGTATTAAATCAAATTTAATTATACTTGAGGTAATGAATGCAACAAGTTAGAATATGATGTATACTTGCTTTACAATATAATTGTGTTCTGATATTTTTCAGAAGAAAATTATTAGGTCACCAATTCTTGTTATAGTAATACTAAATTGTATTCCAGAAAACAAAATAATATGTAATGGAGCATTATTCTTAAGCAATTATAGTTAATGACTCTATTACTTTTTAATTCAGCAATCTTCATATATTTTTTTAATACAACTACTATTTTAATTTGTAAATTTATTTTTATCTGCATATTTTTTATTTGTTAACTAAATGTATAAATGTATATTTTTTTTCACATTTTAAAATTTTATTAAATTGTGTTTATAATTTTCTCACATTTTCCTTTATTCTTAGGATATCCACCCAAATTCTACTAAAGCTAAGCTGTTTGTGAACTGCTTTCAGGCTAGCTTGAAAAACTGTAACTTCATTGGTAAATATGAGATTTTCCGGTTTTAAATGTTGGTGTGCAACAACTAATTTCATATTGATTATCTTGGAGTACAAATATCTATCTACTTTTCCTTTTGCTCTAATGGAAATTCCAGAAGTGGTCGTTGAGGTGAACCCTGCTTTCATCATCTTAAAACTATTTCTGAAACTCAAAAGAACTTGTGTAATGATTCTATACGTCAACTAGATAAACAAAGAAAAAGGATAGGCGAGGTCAACTTGTGTGATGATTCTATACGTCAAATAGATAAATGTTGGTGTGCAATATAGTCATGTTGGTCTATCAAATCCTATGGACGAGAACGATGGGAAAATTAAGCACAAATGTGCTTTGCCATTTATTTGAAAGTTTCGTACCTAATAAATTTTAGGTCTTAGGTCAATTCTAAGAAGCATTTAACTTTCTGTTTGATGCAAAAATACGTGGACTTGAATTATTTGGGTACTAATCTTCACAAAATATTCGCATTTGTAATTGATCATTTTGATAAGTTTTATTTATATTGAAGTCAACAAATGGTATAATATTAATGAAGTCGTATTTTGCTCTCTTGTATAATCTTTTATTATATTATTATTAATGTAATTGTTTA
>CAIGRH010088628.1:0-11512 GCA_903798295.1 Fraxinus nigra
TATCATATCGTTTGCATTCTCGATCTCTTTTACTTAACGTCATTATCTTGTGCAAACTTATTTCCCTCATCTCCGCATTCATTTGAATTTGTCTTGGTTTATTATTACTTGTGTGTACATTAGTTTTTAAATCTTATATTACTATCGAAAAAGTTTAAAAACCAATTCACCCCCCTCTTGGTTAGCCAATCTTGGGCTTTCAGACAATAGAATCCTGACCAGAGCCTCACGAACCAAGAACCTAAGGTATATTAAACCTTAGACCCGTTCATGTGCGGAAACAAGAACTATGATTTGTGAATGCCACAAATGGTGCATAATCTTTTGATAAGTTCTAAATGTTGAATGCCACAAATATTTAATCAATATTTGATAAGATCTAATGTTCATTTAAGAACAAGAAGAAAGAAAAATCTCATTAATTCATAATCAAAAGTCTTAATCTTATAATGAAATAAAGATCTTATTTATATGAAACCTCAAAAAACCCTAATAGCAAGAAAATATAATTCTAATATTGTGAAAGATGCTAAAAATATGGAATTCTAATTAAACAAGGAAGCCGCTAAAAATTGCCAAATTCGCGTCCAAATTTATGTCATGTTGCTGTGTGACCCCAAACCCAAAAGTACCATGTGCCCATGTGGCCTTGTGCAGAATTTCATGATGATTTTGAATTGTACTCATGGGCCAAAGTCCGACATTCGAGCAGATAGTTATGTCCATTTTAATCCACGCTACTCATTTTCTTTTCAAATATCTCCCAAACCTTGAATCCAACTCGTTTCGGCTCCCGAGCCCTCACGAAACTTGAACATTAGCTTACCAACTTCACACATCTGAACTCCATTGTTTGAACCCTTGATTCGTGTGACCCCACCAAGTGATCGCCTGTTCCAGATATATCATCTTCTCTCTCTCTTCGAAAGGATTCGTCCTCGAATCGTGCATTGTGATCGCATAGGGGATAACCAACCTGCTACCTAACTCATCATTGCACCACTTGGATCAAATAGAAATTTTTCCTTCCATGGCATATGATGAATACACGGTACCCATCCATTTTGTAGTTATGGATGTTTGGCAACACAAACTCAATCAACCATACATGTTGTATGAACTCCCACGTACAATGATCATCCTGAAAGAAATAATTAAGCAAAACACGGTTGAATTTGTTAGCTTTCCCAACAACGAGATATGAGTCCTTGTACTCATAATGTATCGTATCCACCACATCATGCTTAACAATGAAGCTCTGCTCTGCTAAATTTGTGGCATCAAGAACAAGGAGATATGATCTGATACCAACTGATGAGAACCACGTAGCAACGAACACTACCCAGCCTACAACGAGATTGAAGATCCCAAGAAAGCCCGAAAGATAATCTCAGTTTTGAGTTTGAACCAATAACTAAATGAATCAAGTAACCAATCAAAAATGGCGTTTAAAAGACCTCTTGATTACACAATACGTTGATCCGCACTCGATTTTGAATGCCACAAGAATCCTCTTGAATATATCTTAATAATAAGTTCAAATTGAAAAACACAATAGCCTCTCAAATATATCTTAATAATAATTTGTCAAAAAAATGTTCTACAATGAATAATAAGCAAAGTATTTATATGAAAAATCATAAAATCTAGTTAAAATCGAAAATAACTCTAAATATTACAAAAGATATCAAAAGATTGTATTTTAGTCAAACTAGGAAACTCTAAAAAATTGGAAATTCTTTGCATATTTATGTACTCCCCATAATATTTTTAACTATTTGATCAATACACTCTTCCATTATTTGCCCACTCTCTTCAATCCCAACTGTATTTTTCAATTCACCATCCTCCATCCCAACTTCCCTATTTATGGACTCCTCTTGCAATTCAACCTCGGTGTTTTCTTTCGGTGTGGTCATCTCACTCTCTTTCTTTTTCTCTTCTGCTTCGGCTCTCACCTTCCATCGGTCTGCAAATGAATGTTCTAGTGTTTAGCTAGCCAGAGTGATGTTTGATTCATCCTGAAAAAACCTATACATGTTCTTCCACATATCATAAACAACCTTCCTCGTATGCCTCCAAGGTCTCCCAAACAAGATATGAAAATATTTTAATGACACTACATCACACAAAATTTCATCACTATATCTCCCAATGTTGACATTTACTGGAACCTGCTTGGTCACATATACCTTCCTACACTTCTTCAACCAAGTCATCCTATAAGGCCTAATGTGGTGTTGTAAAGGTAATCCCAATTTTTCCATCATAGTGAAACTAGTCGAATTTGACATGCACTCCTTATCAATAGCCAGACTGCATATCGTACTAACCACAAAATATCAAGTTTGGAAAATAAATCTCCAATCACCATCCATTCTTTACATAGGTGTAATCAAGAAGACTTGAGAAAAGAATTAGACAATTGGATGAAATTTAGAATGAGATTCTTTTAATTCAAGAAAGTGATTCTTGAATTTTGAATTGGAATAAACACAAAGAGTTTGTATTTGGAATAGATAATAGGATAGTGACAACTTCCCAAATAAATAAAGAAGGTTTTTTTATTAAACATTACAACATGAACAGTAAAAAAAGTTCTTTTTAGAGATCAGAATTCAACTACGAAATTGCAAAAAGAAACTAGTTGATTTGGATGCTAGATTAGCCCAAAAACAAATTTTGACTCTTTTTTGAAATTTTCTGAATCTAAAACTCAGAATTTACGACGGACATGAAAAACATGAAGAACAAAAACAAAAAGACTCAAAACAAAAGAAAAGATAGAACATAAATCTAGAACCCAAGCTTTGATACCAAATGACGCGAAACCAGGTACGGGATCAACGTGAAAATCGCGGAATTAGTCTGAAATGTCAGGAAAGTCCAAATTCAGGTTGTAGATGATAGAATCCTAACTCGAGCCTCACAAACTAAGAACCTAAGGTATATTAAACCCTAGATCCGTTGATGTGCGGAAACGAGAACCATGATTTGCGAACGCCACAAATGGTGTCTAATCCTTTGATAAGTTCTAAGGGTTGAATGCCACAAATATTAAATCAATATTTGATAAGTTCTAATGTTCATTTAAGAACAAGAAGAGAGAAAAATATCATCAATTCATAATCAAAAGTCTTAATCTTATAACGAAATAAAGATCATATTTATATGAAACCTCAAAAAACCCTAATTGCACGAAAATATAATTCTAATATTGTAAAAGATGCTAAAAATATGATTTTGATTAAACTAGGAAATTGTCGAAAAGTGCCAAATTCACGTTCAATTTTATGTCATGTTTCTGTACGACTGTAAGTCCAAAAGTACCATGCACCCACGAAACCTTGTGCAGAATTTCGTGATGATTCCAAATTGTACTCATGGGCCAAAACTCGATACCCGAGCTGAGAGTTATCCCATTTTAATCTACGCTACTCGTTTTCTTTCCAAATATCTTCCAAACCTTGAATCCAACTCGTTTCGGCTCCCTAGCCCTTCACAAAACTTGAACATTGGTTTGTCAACTTCACCCATCTGAACTTCATTACTTGAACCCTTGATTCGTGTGACCCCACCAAGTGATCGCCTGTCCCGGATCACATAAGAACTCCATTAACAACATCATTGCTATAATGAGCATTGTGTATTCGGTCAAAGGAAAGGTTCAAGGATGATGATATGATACTTGTGCCACCATACACGTGTGCTATGATAGATCATTTTTCAAAATCTATCAAATAGTGGATAATGAGCACATTCAAATGAGAATGAAGTTCAACCACATGTTGTTAGTAAAGGAAGCATAAACTTACAATTCACATCTGACAAAAAGATCACATTAATAAATGTATTGCATGAATCGGATATGAATAGAAATCTTATAAGTAGTAATTTGTTGAGAAAATCAAGAATTAAGTCCACATACGAATCGGCAAACTTATACTTCTTCGGAATTGTATATTTGTTGGAAAAGGTTATTTTAGTGATAGAATGGTCAAACTTTTGTACTATGGCAATAATATCAATAAAACTACAAATTTAAATTATGTTTTTGAGTCTATTTCTTTGTGGCATGATAGACTAGGAATGTTGATTCTTCTACTTTAAGAAGAATTATTGAAATCAAAATGATTTCATGAAAAACATATAACATAATAAATATGAATTATGTGAAATGATTAAGAAAAATTTTCGTAGTGTTGAAAGGAAATCTAATTTGCTAGACTTAATTCATTCTAATATATATGAATTAAATAGAATGTTAGCTAGAAGAGGTAACGGATACTTCATAACATTCTTAGATGATCATTCTAGATTTTGTTATATCTACTTGATGAAACATAATGATGAAACATTTAACATGCTTAAGATATACAAAGCCGAAGTAGAAAATCAATTAAATAGAAAGATTAAAATTCTTAGAAGTGATAGGGGAGGTGAATACTTCTTTAGTGAATTTAATCTTTTTTTGTGAACATTACATAATACATCAAGTAGTGCACTTAGAACACCTGAACAAAATAGTTTGGCTAACAGAAAGAATAGGTCACTAGTTGAAATGATAAATGCTATGTTATTAAATGCTAAGGTGTCATCTAACTTATGGGATGAAGCTTTATTAAGTGCATGTCACATAGTTAATATAATTCTTTCTAAAAGATTTAAAGTTTCTTCATATGAATTATGGAAAGGGAGAAAATCGAATATTGATTATTTTAAAGTGTGGGTGCGTCTTACTTATAGTAAAAACACGGATCCTAAAAGGACTAAGTTGAATCCTAGAGGGATCAAATGCACTTTTATAGGATGTGTCTAAAATAGCAAGGCATATCATTTATTAAACTTGTAAACCAATGTTATTGTTGAATGTCGTGCAGTAGAGTTCTTTAAGAATGTATTATCTTCATATAATAATTCTTTAATGGAACCTCAAGTGGAGATTCCGAGTTCTGCAAGATCACAAGTAGAAACATAGTATGAGGATGTTGAAACAAGTAAACTTCACAAAAGTAACAGAGCTCAAAAAGATAAAGTGCTATAATCGGATGAATTAGACTCTCAACTTATTTCTTTTTATTTGGTTGAGGGAAATGAGAAAAGTGTCATAAGAAATACTTCGTGTCTTCTTCAAGTGGAAACCGATCCTAAAACTTATCAAAAAAATAATGACATCTAGAGATAGCACATTTGGAAGGCTGTTGTAAATGATGAAATAGATTCAATAATGTCAAACAACACTTGAGAATTCGTCGATTTACCACTTGGATCGAAACCTATAGGGTGCAAATGGGTGTTTAGGAGAAAGTACCATGTGGATGGTACTCTCAATACCTTTAAAGCTAGGTTAGTGGCTAGTTGATATTGATAAAAAGAAGGAATATATTATTTTGACACATGCATCAATTGCACGAATAACATCAATTATGATTATATTCGCTTTAACTTCAATGTATGATTTGTATATACATCAAATGGATGTTAAAATGACATTCTTAAATGAGGATCTTGACGAGGAGGTCTATATGGAATAATTAAAAGGATTTGTTCTACCCGAAAATGAGGATAAAGTATGCAAACTAATAAAATTCTTATATGGATTAAAACGAGCACCAAAGAAATGGCACAAAAAGTTTGACCTAGTAATAATGTATTTTGAATTTAAACATAATAGTGTTGATAAATGTTTATATTCAAAAGTATGTGATAATCATATTGTACTCATTTTCTTATACATGGATGACATGTTGATTGTGATCAATCAAATGCAAGGTATAAAAGAAACAAAGAGGTTTCTATTTTACACATTCAAAATGAAAGATTTTGATCAAATTGATACCATACTAAGTGTCAAAGTCACCAAGATTAGTAAGGGTTATATGTTAAGCCAATCACATTATGTTGAGAATGAAATTAATATGTTCAAACACTAGAACGTTAAAGAGGCCACACTTCATTTGATCCAAGTTTGAAATTTGTAAAGAATGATAGAAGAGCTATAGCACAACTTGAGTATGCAAGTGCTATCGGGAGTCTATTGTATGTTTTGCAATGTACAAGACCCAACATAACACTTACAATTAGTAATTTAGTCGATTTACTAGCAATCCAAGTAAAGAACATTGGAAGGCTATCGGAAGGGTTATTGGTTATTTAAAAAAACAAGGATCCAGGTCTCCAATTTTCTAAGTTTCTAACAATCCTAGAAGGATTTATCGATTCTAGTTGAATATCTAGCAGTGTTCAAAAAGACGTAATACGTGGCAATGCGTGGAAACCAAAATATGGGCTATGCAAGATTAGGCAAGGCATATGTGTAAAAATGTGTTGTATTGTCTCGAGAATAATGAAGAAGAGAGAAAATTATTACAATGATCCTAAAAATTAGCAATCATAAATTTCACACTTTAAATTGTAAATAAAAGTCTAGTATTTATAGAGAACATGTAGGGAGATGTCCAAAACCCTAATAGACGAGTTGTAGTTAAAGTAGAATGTCAAAAAAAATGTGTTAAAACGCGAAAAGGGCTTGGGCCGGATAACATTGTCGCTCGAGCGACAAAGTCTCGGGTGTTTTTATGTCACCCTCGCTCAAGCGTCTGTCTAGTGTCAGGCTAGCTAAAATGCAGAGACTTTTCTTCCCAGTCCATAATTTCAATATCTTCAAGTCCAATACAAATTTCAACTTCCAATGAGCTTCCAAAATAGAACTTCAACTTGACATAGGACTCCAATAGTAGTCCAAACTTGAATTTTCCTTGATGTCCACTTCAAATAAAATTCTTGAATACTTCAAACAATTCAACAAAGGAATTCCAGTAACACCCAAGTTCCAACAATCTCCACTTTGATACGAATTTCACCAAGGAATGAACTGGCTTCTTCAACAATAAGCAAAAAATTAATTTCTCCAACAAAACACAATACTCCACCTCTTCCAATGAATCCAAACACTACTCTTATAGAATTATCTTAAATTCCCAAAAATCATAATAACTTTGAATTGACCAAAATAGGCTNTAGGACTCCAATAGCATTCCAAACATGAATTCTCATTGACATGCACTTCAATTAAAATTGTTAAATATTTTAAACAATTCAACAAAGGAATTCGGATCACACCCAAATTCCAACAGAACCATTCTTATTTTGACACCGAAACACCATCTCACAATGAATCTATTTTCACACAATCATCAATTTCTTTAAACAATTAAGGAAAAAGGTTGCCAAGAACATGTGCAGTGGAAACCATGAAGCAGCCGTCCTTTTCTTTCTCTAAGAAACAGGTAGCTTTCTTTCTTTTTGTTCAATACTTGTGTAATATTTTTCTCTAGTCCTATTTGAAATAAAAAGAAATGACTCCTAATGAAAATAAGACTTACCCAAATGCCATTATCGTTCTTAATAATTGTCTTTCTCGTACTCATTTACATAACTAGGTAAACAAGGAAATAAATGTAAACTCGAAAATCATAAATTCTGGAAGAGCTCTTCGAGTTCAGAAGTACGTTCAAATATGCACATAAACTCACTAAAGTGGAAGTTCATGATGAATTTGAACATAGTCGAGAACCTACTAACTTAATTAGCCATCACTTGCTAATATAAGCTTCACCAAGTGCATTTATTCTAAATCAATATTTCTATATTAAAAATTACTTAATAAATTAATAGATGCAATTTAATAAAATATGTTTCACAAATATTTTCGTCCAACAATCTCCCATTTGCTTTTTCTTCATTACAGAACAACATTTCAGATTTTTAAGGAGTAAGTGAAGTGTCCTTAACTACAACAAAAATAGTCATTAGCAACATTAAAAATGCAACATTTTAGTAAGTGATTGTTGTCATTGGTTAATATAAATGAGTTTTGAGATGTTGCGGTAGACACCTTTAGCAACATTTTACCCCCTACGGAAACGTTTTTTAAATGTTGTCGTTGGTCAACGGTGACCCCCTACTCTACGACAACACTTCGATTTGCAACACACGTCCAAACGTTGTTGTATACTATTTTTGTTGTAGTGCTTTTGCTAAAAAATGATAACATTGTTACGAAGCGTAGCCCTATCAGTAGGTTTGCATGTTGATTGTATAAATGTTTGTATGAATTTTCCAAGTGCACGGTTTCTACTGTGGATAGAGGCAACTCGGCACTGATTACGAACGTGAGCATGTCTTCATGCATTGTTACTAGATTATAAATCCAGTTTGCAAGAGTTGCTCTAGAATGTAACTATTGGTTTGAACGAAATTGAAAATTTGTGTGATTATATGAATAAGGCATTTGTTTTGTAATGTCCGTTGTAATGGGCAGTGCCAAAATATTTTTAAAATTCTAAAAATTAATAAAACTCAAAAAACAAGAAAAAAAAAAAACAATTGTAAAAATAAAATAAATAACATTCTGAAAAGAGAATTTAAAATTCTAAAAAAGTGAAACTAAAACTCTGAAAAAGTAAAAATTCTACAAAAATAAAGGTTATAAAAATAAAAATAATTCAAGTGGGTTCCTCAATTCATGTCATTAATTTTTATTTTTATTTCCTATATTTTGTCAACTTGATTTATTATTTATATTTTTAACTTATAGCAAAAAAATTGTAAAATTTACTACACAAAATTGTTCTATTTACGAAATAATCAAATTTCATGGAATAAAATGTTATAAAATGAATTTTTCAAATTTCAAACCAAACACATTTTCAATTTTTTGTTTTGATAAACAATTTTTAGAACGATAGTTCAAACTCGTTTTTAACAATTTTAAAATGAACCTTCAAAATAAAAAAAATTCAAAACTCAAAATTGAAAACTAAAACACAAATCGAACGGACTAACTTTTTGGCAATATATAAGCTAATACGTTAGCCTTAAAAAAATTTAACACCAGTTTCCACACAAATTTGTTGAAATAATCGAATAATAGGAAATAAGATAATAAAAATTAGAGAAAGTGTTTTTTTTTTTTTTTTGGCCAATTTGGGTGTTCTTTATAAATAGCATAAATTTTAAATAGTTAGAAATGAGTGATGAAATAGTACGTAACACTTTTAATTTTTACGAAATGATTAATAAAAGTGATTTGATCAATTATAAGTTAATTAAAAAGTGATAAACAAACAAGGGCTAAATAAAAAATAGAGTGACTGGCACAAAACTCCCTTAACCTTTTCTTTATTGTGGAATACCCATATCCTCTCAAATTAAAAGAAAATCTCCCTAAATGACATTTTACGTGCGAAAAAACTCCATCTCTAAGTTCGTTACTAGAGCAGTTAAATGCACTTATATAAGGCCAAAATTAAAATGAATAATTAGAATTGTAGTCCTAAACTCTTTTTTTTTTCTCAAATTGTATCCAAATATTTTATTTGTACAACCCAGACACATTTAAAACTTCATCTTTTTCCCCACATTTACCGCATCCTCAAAATTTCATCTTCTTCCCCAATCCCACTCCCACTCCCACCATACCTTAACCCAACCACCCGAAAATCAATTTAGGCAATCAAATCTACATCGACAGAGAACCAAAAAAAAAAAGTCCAGTTTGTCTTTACTGTTCTAAATCTTATAAATCTCACTTCCTCGTTTTTTCTTCAACACATTCATATCCAATCTCTGCAATAAGACAAAAAATGGGCTCTAAATCATCCTCTAAACCTCGTTCAGCTCTTACTGGTCTACTGTTCTGGATAAGGAAATGTAAATTCGCTGCTTCGCCTTAGCACATGCCTTGCTTCAAAGGGTCTTCTTGTTACTTTTTCTGCGCTTGAATTCATCGGCATAGACATGCGAAAAGCCAATAATATCGCCAATGAACCCACCCGGTTGGTGATGGAATGATCAAATTCGAGTTGTTTGATGATGGATTGGCAGATGATGATCCTACACACTATGATCTCGACATGTATTTGTTGATTCTTGAGCTAGTCGACAAAGAAAAAAATTCTATGATAAGCAAACATGCAGACAAAGGAATTCCAGTATCTTGTTGATCAACAATCCATTTATTCTATGGGTTTCGGTGTGGCCGAGAGTGTTGGAATTCCAACTGCAATGCTTTGGGTTCAATCTTATGCGAGCTTCACTATTTATTACCATTACTATTTAGTGCCTTTTTCCAGTGAAAATGAACTAGAAATTGATGTCCAATTGCCGTGTATGCATCTTGTTGGAATTCAACTCACAAGTCAGTTCTGGAATTGAAAAGGATGACGTCCGTTGGTATTATACAGGTCCCAAACACAGAAATAAAGCAAAAAATAAAAAGAACAAAAATGATTTTTCGCCCGGAGGCCCGGATGTTCACCCAAATTAAAGCTAATCACCCGTTGAGCATTCACCAAAGTGATTAACGCTTCAATCCACTAGAAACCAGCAATATTATCAAGATCGAAGTTACAATACAACATATCCACAAAGGAACAACCCTCAGACCCAAAAATATTCTCTTACGAAAACCCTAGAAAATACAAATACACAAAGTAACCAAATGTTATTGTCCACATAAGAACAGAAACACAACCCAAGCCTCAATCAACACTAGATCTCACCAAGAACATCTAGAATTAAAGATTACAGGCGAAAACCAAGAGTTTTCAGAGAGAGAAGAAGATGAGAAAACCCTAGAATAATCTCGAATGAATGAGATGAATGAAAGAGTCAAGTCAATAATACAAACAGTCAGGAGCATCCAACGGACACAGCTCATCCACGTGTTACAATCTCAGCCATTGAGATTAAGTGTATTGGGCTGCCGGGTTGCAACTGAATATGGGCCAGACTTCTCAACTTAATAAGGTTTCATCACAGGACTAGAACAATAGTAAATAGAATTGGCCTGCATCATTGGGCCCAAATTGATAAGCACCAAAACTTAACAATCTACACCTTACCTGACAATTTGGGTTTCATAGTAGATTGAGGTCAACTCCTACCTCAGTTTCATTTGCTCTTTGTACTTGCAAGAAATCACTAATCAGTAACAACATTTAGGAGATTCAAACAATCCCTAAATTTGTATAAATGAAGAATTTTTGTACCCATGTCTGCAGGATTACACTTAGTAGAAATTTTATCAATTTTCATGATTTCCTTTTCTAAGACATCTCTTATAAAATGAAATTTAACATCGATATGCTTAGTTCTATCATGGAACACAGGATTTATACTTAAGTGTATTTCAGATTGACTGTCAGAAAATATAATAGCATTATTTTCAGAAAAAACCAATTTCATTCAGCAAGTTTATCTGCCATATATACCTTCCTTTATAGCATCAGTGGCTGCAATATATTCAACCTTTGTAGAGGATAATGTTACAATCTTTTGTAGCTGAGATTTCTAGCTAATGCAGGTACCATTTAAAGTAAAAGCATATGCAGAAGTAGATTTTATATTATCACAGTTACCAGCAAAGTCAGAATCAACAAAACCTTTTAGTTTAATTCCAGTTTTACTTTTACTGAACATAAGACCTAGATTAGAAGTCCCTTTTAAG
>CAIGRH010088637.1:0-14439 GCA_903798295.1 Fraxinus nigra
TGTCCAGTCACGTATTGATTAGTATAATAAACCTAGATTTAGCCATTTAGGTCTTGTAAACGTATCGAAGTATTCACCCTCTCTACGAACATGAATTTTCTGTTAATGGATAGAAAAGAAATGAAGAAATGAATTCAGAGGGAGCTTCGTGGTGTTGTAGATTCAATGTCTAATTGAAACGAGACATGGGAAAAGATTTTTTGTGATAACTGTTTGTAGGATCGACATCTGAACCTTGTTTGTGTGAGGGGAACAATGAAAGCATGGATATGTTACTTCATTACTTGTTGGGAAAATTACATCCTTGGTTGTTAATAGGACAATTATACTTATATTTTCAATTTAAAATAAAATAACTATATAAAAAACTGTCTTGTTAGCATGCCATCACCCTGTCAAACCCCTTTGCCCTCCACCACCTTCGTCAACCCCCTGGAAGACTCTTCAAAATATGCTTAATGAGGATATGCTTTCCTAATTTCAAACATAGATTTAAGGAATGAGATTTAGAGCTTGTTTGAATTTTCATTATAATCTCTTTACAATTTGAAGTCAAATTTAAACATTCACAAACAAGAGTAAACCTCGAGCAGCAAATGACTTTTCTGTTTGATATCCTCTGCTGCCAACTAATTTTACAAGTATTGTGTAAAGCATCAGTCATTTGGTATGCATAAAACATTTTCCATAGATTGTTGGAGTTGACACATGTCATGGGGGATTTCTTCTCCTTTTTTATGCACCCAGCAAAAAATCTAAAACCAATGAATAAAATTTGAAGATATTGTTTTTGATTAGTGACTTTGTGAATGTTTAATGAATATTGCTTTACAAATTTTTTTAAAATGATTTGAATAAGATCTATCATGGATACTTTGTTATGGTGAGTGAAGTATTTAACTTGGACAATGGTATCGATCAGTGCCGCTTGAATAGCATGGGAGGTTGACACGAGGAGGAATTTAGTTATCCTGATTGAGATAATCGCAAGATAAGTTGTATTGCATCCTGATATGTGTCAAATTGTTAAATATAGAAGGTTATCTAATCAACAAAATGATTCGAGATAAATTATACGAGTTTGTGGAGAGGTAAACTTTGAGTCTAACTCAATTCATCTGATTGTAGTCTTATCAGTATATGTTCTATTGTTTGACAGCTATCCAGGTTGGTGTTTTTTCTATAAACAAACAGTTTTGATGAATGAAATAGTTACATGTTTTATTTAAAACTAGTTTCGGTTTTTATGTTGTTGGATGGCATTTTACATTGCTAAGGTTTTTGTCTCTCTCATGCTGCAGTTGACGAGGACATCCTCTTGAATCTTGCTCATCAACACTACAAATCTGGGAACTATAAGCAGGCACTAGCACATAGCAAGAATGTTTATGAGAGAGATCCACGTCGCACTGATAACCTTCTTTTGTTGGGTGCAATTTATTTTCAGGTTCTTTTTGTTCACGCACACAATATCTTTCTGTTTATGTTGTTTTATTTCTGGGTCTTGCTATCTTTTTACTTGAGGCTGTGAATGAGATTTATGATCATGTGAAGTAAGAGGACTGGCTTTTTTTTAGTTACGTGATTTTGATATGTGCATCGCAAAGAACGAAGAAGCTCTCCAAATTAATCCAAATTTCGCTGAGTGCTATGGAAATATGGCCAATGCTTGGAAGGTATCTTCTTATCATGCATTTTGGTGATGATTTCTTCTTATTTAATTTTAATGTGTGATATCAGGCCTCTCTTTTTCTTTGCAACAGGAGAAAGGCAATAGTGATGTTGCAATTCGCTATTACTTGATTGCTATTGAGGTCTGTTTGTTCTTGTAGATTCTGTAATCCAAGTTCTCATTCTTCAGTTTCAAGAGGATCAGCTACTGTTTCAAATATAAGATTATTTATGCTTACTTTCCTATTCAGTATAAATGAGAAAGATTTAGCACAATTTGATCGCTACACCATTAAAGTTGTTGCAAATCTGACTTGCTTAAAAATATTTTGGTCCTGCATTTTTTTCTTAAGAGGGATTAATGATCTGACAAGTAATTTTACGATGCAATTCAGAGGATTTATTGGTCATTTGATTCAATATCTTATTGTATAGGAGTGCAAATGTTCAACACATTTGTTGTCTTTGCAATCCGTTTTGTTTTCCTATCACTGAAAAGAAATGAAAAACCAAAAAAGGCAAAAAAGGGAAGGGGGTGGGGTGGAAGAATGGACATCTGTCTTATGTGGTCTTGGACAAATAACTGAATTTCAATATATGCAATGCAGCTTCGCCCTAATTTTTCTGATGCATGGTCAAACTTAGCCAGTGCTTACATGCGGAAAGGAAGGCTTAATGAGGCAGCTCAATGTTGCCGTCAGGCTCTTGAGTTGAATCCTTCTTTGGTAAAGTTTTATTCTTTCCTTATTATCTATTTTAGCTGTATATTTTGCTTTTCTATCTTTTTTCTTTAACTTCGACCTCTGTTCTAGGTTGACGCTCATAGTAACCTTGGAAATTTGATGAAAGTTCAAGGATTAATGCAAGATGTAAGTTGACAGTGAACTCCACTTCGCTTTTGTTTAACCTTCTGTTCCAATTTTTCTTGGTGACTTGTTTATAATTAACCTGCTTGGGTTATACTTTTTTAACTGGTAATTAGGATTTGTATATTGGCAATTTGTTCGGAAAGATCTTCCGGATTTTATAAAATTGCTTCATTAGCTTGCTGTTTGTGCTAACCAACTTCAACTCCTCATTGCGAATTTCTTAGTCATATATTCTTTTAAGTTGTTTTGAGCATATTATTTGGCTAGGCATACAATTGCTATGTTGAGGCTCTTCGCATACAACCTACTTTTGCCGTTGCATGGTCCAATCTTGCTGGCCTTTTCATGGATGCAGGTGATCTTAACAAGGCTCTGCAGTACTACAAGGTGTGAATTCATATTCTTAATCATGATTGATTTAAGTTCACATTGGCTTGGCTGCTGATAATTTGATTCATTTTTGTTTATCTTACTCACTTGGTTGAGCCGGGTGCTCCTGCATACTTAGTTACGTGCACTTCGTTCTATTTTCAGGAAGCAGTCAAGCTGGAACCTAACTTCTCAGATGCCTATCTGAATTTGGGAAATGTTTACAAGGTAAGATCTCATGCTTTGAGCTAATAAGGTTGAGTAGCCGCAAATGCCGGCGAAAGAGTGTGTAGAAAAACAAGATTTTCTTTGCATTTTGCAGGCTTTAGGAATGCCTCAAGAGGCTATTGTTTGTTATCAACGTGCTCTGCAATCACGACCCGACTATGCTATGGCTTTTGGTGAGTATTTTTGTCCAGTTTTTATACTACGTTGGCATATTTAATTTTTTTCATGCGCTAAATGTATCAAGCAGATTTCCTTTTTTCATATTGGGATCTTAATTGCACGTATTTATGGGTGTAGTTCAACATTTTTGAAAGCAATATTTTGCATGTTTTCAATTTGCTCGAGTGGCGGCTTTGGCTCGTTCTTTCTAGACGGAGAGAGAGAGAATCATTTTTGCAGTTTCTGAATAGTCACATTGCCCTGATCCAACTCTTGCCTGGTCTCCCCCATCCCCCTCCCCCCAAACATAAAAATAAAAATAAATAGATAAAAAAGACACAAAGTAAATAAATAACAAATAAAAAGTGGAAAAGAATAAAGTATGCGTAGGATAAAAAGGAAATAGGAATATCCCTAGATAAAAGATCAATACTCAAAAAGATTTTAGTTCAAAGTGCTGGAGTTGATGGAAGAAATGGTAAAATAAGAAAGAGCAGAAGAAAATTTGAAAGTTGAAAAAGAATCTACTATGCCATCTTGATTTCATTGGGAATTATCCCCTAGACAAAGCTGCTATCAAATACAGGAGGAACATTAAAAATCTACACGAGTTATTGGCTTACACTACATTAATTATTCCTTTTGAATTCTACATTTTAGTAAATATATCCTGGTTCTAGTAGGGGGCATCTGATTTAATATTGAGGAAACAGAAATAAACAGTGAATGATCTAGTAAATCTTTGATGGTGTTCAAGAGGCTGTTTCAAGACTTGCTACTCTACAGGTCACGTGCAACAGTAATTGACAAGATCAAAGAATATTTGAAATCTGAAATTGGATATTCTAGTAGCATAATTTCAATAGATAAAATAGTACATCCTTTTATCTGGAGAATACTTCTATATGTTGCTCCCTAGCCACTATCTCCTTGTAGGAATCTAGACTCAACCTTCTTTTGAGCACCTGATCTGTTCCCCCCGCATACTATAACAATTGTGTTAACATTCCTAAGGACTTCCAGTTGTCAACCCAAAAGTACTGCATGTCACTGAACTTTTTACCGAGTTTCTGATGACAATATGAAACATCTTTTGCAGGCAACTTGGCTAGTGTATACTATGAGCAAAGCAACCTTGATATGGCAATAGTCCACTACAAGCGAGCTATTGCTTGTGATGCTGGATTTTTGGAGGCATACAATAACCTGGTTGCTCTTTCATCTCCTTCTAAAATTTGTTTGATATCACTTTTTACAAAATTTGAGCTGATCTGTGCTATTATTAAAAAAATATAAGCTTATTATTATTATTATTATTATTTATTTATTTTATTTTATTTTATTTTTGGCTTTGATGGTTGGGCAGGGTAATGCATTGAAAGATGCTGGAAGAGTTGAGGAAGCAATCAACTGCTATCGCGTAATTTCTCTTTTCATTGTGATTGTAGTGCTTGGTTTTTCTACTTAACTTTTGCCCTCTTATCTCATCCTTATTTTGTTGGTTTATGAAGCAATGCTTGTTTCTTCAACCTAGTCATCCTCAAGCACTCACCAATCTTGGAAATATTTACATGGAGTGGTATGTTGAGGATACATGACGATTAATGTGAATTTTATGTTTCTATTTGGGTGTCCTCTTCATTTGCATTTGTATCCATGTTGGTCTTCAAATATTATGTTTATTTTTGTAAAGGAACATGATGAATGCTGCTGGTCAATGCTACAAGGCAACTTTATCTGTTACGACAGGGCTCTCTGCTCCTTTTAGTAACTTAGCTATAATATACAAACAACAGGTATGCTGTTGACCCTCAAATTACAAATTGTGGTGCAGACTAACTTAGAAATAGCTTGTATAAAGGAAGTTCTTCTGTGAGGCTAATAATTCAGAAGATATTAATCTGAAAGCTGCAAACAATTTCGTGTTCATGTGAATCACAGGGTAATTATGGAGATGCTATATCTTGCTACAATGAGGTCCTCAGAATTGATCCAATGGCAGCAGACGGTCTTGTTAATCGGGGTAACACTTACAAGGAAATTGGAAGAGTTAATGATGCAATTCAAGACTATGTACATGCTATTGCCGTCCGGCCAACCATGGCTGAGGCACATGCAAATTTGGCTTCGGCTTACAAGGACAGGTACGTTATCATGCGTTCTTGTAGAAGATTTTCGACTTATTTTTGGTGGAGTTGTATGATAAATGTGCAATCTGAGTGTGCTTCAATTACTTCAATTGGCTACGTGTAGTGGTCATGTGGAGGCAGCCATTAAAAGCTACAATCATGCATTGATGCTGCGTCCTGAATTTCCAGAAGCAACCTGTAACCTTCTTCACACTTTACAGGTACATCTACAATACACTGTTATTTGCCTCCATTTTTCTTGAACTATGAGGTACACTCGCGTGGTTTAGAAGTGTAAGAGAAATGTTGTAGGTCACAGAAGTCTGAATAATGGCGCACTATTCAGAATTTTCTGAAATGTATGCTGTTCTTATTTATTTACACTCACGTGGTTCAGAAAGGTTATCAGAAATTGTTGCTCTCGTTCTTATAGAACCTTCAACCTCGATGCCATATTGCCTTCCCCGAGCCGCAAATGCTAAAGACTTCCACGCGATATTATTTTTCCCACTCGTTATGAACCTTTCCACTCAAATTTATGAAATCTTCTCTGAAGTTCAAATGTTGCGGTCGCATGTTTTCAAACCATTTAAACGGATAGGAATTGGGCCCCAGATCACTAGGATAATCAGAAATTACTCTTGAACCCATATCAATGTTAAGCTCTTAAAAAACTTCCCCCCATCTGTAGGGACCAAGAACCTGTAGAACTTACAAGAAACCAAATTCTCCCTGAAGATTCTCATGCTTGTAGTTACCCTAGAATTTGGCCTCTTCTGGCATTCTAATTAAACAACATTAATTTTATTCTTCACACTAAGAAGGGTTATGAATAACTTTCAACGACCAATTAGGACCAGAAACTAGGGCTGTAAATATGGTCCTGGTTGGAACAGAACCATATTGCCTGTCCCAGGCCATCAGTTTGCTTTTCACCTTTTTTTTTTCCTTTCTGTGAGGTTTATTCCTTGATTTAGTGAGGCTTACTCCTCAAGCCAACTAAGGTGTTCACCCATTTGCCTTATATTTTTCAAACATTTAATTTATGGGGTTTAACTTTTTGAATTATTCTTTATAACCTAGCCAACTAAGGTGTTCACCCATTTGCCTTGTATTTCAAACATTTTAGCCCTTGTTTGGGCTCTATTTTAATGAAAATTTGGGGGAAAGTGAGTTTTGAAATAGCGATTTTTTGGAAAATGTGGTTAAAAAATAAAGAAGTTTTTGGGTGGTTGAAAATGGGTTTTTGAAAAAATGGGGGGCCAAACATAGGCTTAATTACTAGCTTTAACTTTTTGAGTTATTCTTTATAATCTGAAATATTTTACTAGTTCTTTTGTTTTCTTTTCCTACCTACAAACAAGGAAACATGGGAAGGATGATTAATAGTTATAATTGGAGGATGATGACAAAGAATGAAAAAAAAAAACTTGTAATGAGGATGAGGACAATGTTAATGATTCTTTTAAAGACATATTAGTAGTGATGATTTAAGAAATTTCTTAGTCATAATTTTGTTACATCATTACTAGTATGAGAACTTATTATTTTCTATTTTCTTGATTTATTTTATGCGTGTTTGCAAGTTAGACTTTATTTTGTTAATTAGCTTTATTATGGATTTTTGAAAGGTCATGGTATGTTATGAGCGTATTTTTGTTTTCTTTTTTGTTCTATCTTGAGGTTTACGCCTCGAAGTGCCTCGAAGCTTACGCTTGCATCACGGAGATCAACATTTTGGAGAAACTTGTAAAAGAGTTACATGTTAATGAAAAATTTCAAAAACTGACAGGATAGAATGGCTCCCTCATTAAGAGATTTATACGAATCTGACAAGGTCCACTCGTGGTTGAATGAAGGTTTAAAAATGCCACGAGTTTTGATAGAAAATGTTGAAATTTCTTCAGAGGAAGGTTGTTTGGTGTAACATGAGAGCTTTGTTTAAGCTTCATTCTTATGATAGAAAGTTTCCCATTAGATAGTATGATGTTCCATATTGATATGTTTTAGGGCTACTAATGCAAATTTAGACCACAGAGTTTTTGAGGAAAGTGAACTTGTTTTGCATTATGGTCATCTTTTTATGCATCCAGCATTTTAAGACATGTCAGTTTACCTATACTTGCATATATTTCAGGGGGCTCTCACGAATCATGGCTGTTCAGTTTGACTCGTAGTGAACTTAGAAAACTATCTTGACCTTGTAATTGTCATTTTTACAGCTGTCTGTTCATTTTCATGTTACTTGAGCAGTTATTATTTTTGGATGCTATGTTTTGTGGTGGTTATATTTGGTGGAAGTTTCTTTTAGTGACATTTTCTGATTTTCATTTTTTTCAGTGTGTTTGCAACTGGGATGACCGTGAGAAGATGTTTATTGAAGTTGAAGGGATACTTCGGAGACAGATAAAGGTTTCCTAATACTACGCATGTTTGATGACAATATACCCATATATTCACCAAACTTATTCAAAGTATAGGATCTGATTTATCTTTATCAATAAAGCTCGTCTCATCATTTATTTCATTTTAGATGTCAGTTATCCCAAGTGTGCAGCCTTTCCATGCAATAGCTTATCCTCTTGACCCCATGCTTGCCCTTGAAATTAGGTGAGAAAGGCGACTTTTAATTTATCTGAGCAGAGTATTTAATAGTATTCTTCAATAACTTATCAAGTGTCTTATTTGTATGTGCAGTCGCAAGTATGCTGCGCACTGTTCAGTAATAGCATCCCGTTATTCACTTCCTCCTTTTAAGCATCCCCCTCCATTACAAATAAAGAGTGGGGGCAGGAATGACCGGTTAAGGGTTGGGTAAGTGAATGGATACTTTAACCTTTTTCCCTTTTCCAGTTGAGAACAGACAAAAAGGGAAACTATGTATTTAACCAGTGTTATGTTTCTCTCAGATACGTGAGCAGTGACTTTGGTAACCACCCCTTGTCACATCTTATGGGCTCGATATTTGGCATGCATGACAGAGGAAATGTTGAGGTTTGAGAACTTTTGACTATTGTACATCTGCACTTATTACTGGTTAAAGTCTTTACCTTCTTGTTTATTTGGTGTAAATTAGATGCTCTTTTTGTAGGTTTTCTGTTATGCATTAAGTCCGAATGATGGTACTGAATGGAGGCTCCGAATCCAGTCAGAATCTGAGCACTTTTTAGACGTGTCATCTATGTCTTCTGATGTGATTGCAAGGTTGATTAATGAGGATCAAATACAAATTCTTATTAACCTAAATGGTTACACTAAGGTACCATGTTCTTATAATGTTTCTGGGGCATTGGTTTACACGCCGTCATTTTCTTTGTTAATACCTGTTCTTTCACATAAATATGGTATAGTGATGGTCAAAGCTTCTGTGACATCAGAGAGAGCTTAATGACATGACATTGTAATTAGTTTCATGTTTTTATAATGTTTCTGGGGCATTGGTTTACAGGTCGTCATTTTCATAGTTAATACATGTTCTTTCACATAAATATGGCATAGTGATAGAAAAAACTTCTGTGACATCAGAGAGATTTTAATGACATGACATTGTAATTAGTTTCTGTAGTGTTGCTGCTTATGGATCCAGTTATTCGTCAAATGTATAGTAGTTCTAATCTCTGGTTTTATTCTTTGTTTTTTCAAGGGGGCAAGAAATGAAATATTTGCAATGCAACCTGCTCCAATTCAGGTTTCATATATGGGATTTCCTGGAACCACGGGGGCAACCTACATACATTATTTGGTCACTGATGAGGTAGTATAATTTTTTCTTCAATATTTTTGCTTCATGTACCTTCATTGTCGACTTTGATCGTATATACTTTTTTTGGCAGTTTGTTTCACCTATGCAGTACTCCGATATATATTCTGAGAAGCTTGTTCATCTTCCACATTGCTATTTTGTAAATGATTATAAACAGGTATATCTGAAGCACGTAAACGTTTTAACCTTTTAAGTTTCCAAGTCTCAAATTTCAACTCATACTGACCAGTACGTTCTGTTATATGCTGTTTAGAAAAATCAAGATGTACTAGACCCATATTGCCAACATAAGAGATCAGATTATGGACTGCCAGAGGACAAATTTATATTTGCTTGTTTCAATCAGCTTTACAAGATGGACCCTGAGATATTTATTACCTGGTAAATTTGGGCTTGGTTTTGACATGGATGATTCATGTACTTGAAAACATCATGCTGATGCTGAGTGTGCTTCTACTTGAGCAGGTGCAACATTCTTAAACGTGTGCCAAATAGTGCACTTTGGCTTCTTAGATTTCCAGCTGCAGGGGAGATGAGGCTTCGTGCATGTATGTTGTTTAATTTGGCACGACACGTTTATAGAAGGATTTTTTTTTTTTAATTAGTAAGGGATTACCCATCTAGTTTTTAGATGGAATACTTGGTTGAATAAGCTTCTCTTTAATTGTACAGATGCTGCTGCACAGGGAGTGCAACTGAACCAAATAATTTTCACGGATGTAGCAATGAAACAGGAACACATCCGACGTAGTGCATTAGCAGACCTCTTTCTTGACACGTATGTATTCCTTGACCTTCAGTTTTTATTAGAACCTTAAAAAAGTAATAGTTTGATCAATATTTTTATGTAATTTCTTTGATTTCCTTGTTGAATAGGCCACTATGCAATGCACATACCACTGGAACGGATATTTTATGGGCAGGTCTGCCAATGGTTACCCTTCCCCTTGAGAAAATGGCAACCAGAGTTGCTGGTTCACTGTGTTTGGCTACAGGAGTTGGGGAAGAGATGATTGCCAGTAGGTAGGTATTTGGAGTCATCAGATGATGCAACATATCATGCTCTATCCTTTATTGTACTCAATAACGAGAAACAAAAAATTTACCTAGAGATGCTCAAAAACTTAATATGGCCATCATCCTATTGCAAATGCTAAATATTAGATTATATGCTGACGCAAAACTGACCAAATTTACAATCAGTAGGGAACAATCGACATTTATTGAGAGGAGTTTGCAACTTATCTGATGATGCAACTATCATGCTCTGTGCTTTATTGTACTCGATAAAGAGAGAAAAAAAATTGACGAGATACTCAAAAAACGTATACGGCGATCATCCTAATGCAAATGCTAAATATTAGATGTTATGCTGACTCAAAACCGACCAAGTCTACAATCAGAAGGGAACAACCAACATTTATTGAGAGGAGTTTGCAACGTGTTTTTGTCATTTTGCATTCATAAGCTTTGTTTTAGTTGCTCATAGGAGTTGTCATGGAATAAAATTACATTGGATAGGCCTACTGTTTTGAATCTGATGGATAACCTGTCGTGTCAGCGAGTACTTTGAGGTCGTGTATAGCCTCAGAGCCATTAGAGAGTCTTTTGTAGCTTTTGATACTAGCCTTTTGGTTGAGGTCGTATTGGGTATCAGGTATAGCTTCTGGTTATTTTATGTTGGTCAATCTCGGACTGCATCTATAAGTATTTTTCCGATGGTAATATATGCATATTAGTGGGAAAAAAAATAGTCTTATCAGATTGCAACTATGAAGCATCATATTCTGATATACCTGTGTAGGTATAATAGCGAGAGGAGTGTAATTTCATTTATATCTTTTCAGTTAAATCTAAAAGTTAATGAAATAGTCTGAAATGGAATACTGTTGTTGTGAAGGTAAAAGATTTGGTTATGATGTTGTGAAGGTAAAAGATTCGGTTATGATGTTATGAAAGGAAATGTTATTTTGGAACAACAGATGACTTGTATAATTGGTTGGTGAAGTTGTTCCCTTGTCAGATAAGATTAGCGCTGAATGTTTCTTTTCTTAATTGATTAGTAGAAAAAAGTTTTCAGTTACTGCATCAGCAGCAGTCCTTATGTTTTCTTTTCATCATCTTCCAGTCATGTTTCCTTTACATAATAATTTTATCCTTGTTTCATTCAATCTGTTATTTTTTTATGTTCCTTCTATTTGGTTAGCAACTTTCTTTTCTATTTCCTATTGCTTAGCTACATCATCTTTTATTCCGACAGTATGAAAGATTATGAAGAGAAGGCAGTATCACTGGCTCTGAATCGCGCTAAACTCCAAGATCTTACTAACAGGCTTAAGTCTGCACGTTTAACTTGCCCTCTATTTGATACAGCGCGCTGGGTGAGTGATTCCAGTTATTTGCATGTGAAATATTCATTTTCTTATGAATCTGATGTGGATGCACAGATTGTATTATCGTCTCTTTCTCCTTTTATTGTTCCAGGTGAGGAATTTGGAGCGTTCTTATTTCAAGATGTGGAATCTCTACTGCTCCGGTCAACATCCCCAGCCCTTTAAAGTGACCGAGAGTGACTCGGAATTTCCATACGACAGGTAGAACTATTGTTAAGTGGGAAACGAGATTGTAGATAAAGCAAAGAGAATATATAAAGTATTATTCGAAGGTTAGAATGGCTGTGTAATGCAATAGAGCTCCATATGACAGCGTGAGCCATGAAGTATCATGTTTGGTTAAAGATAAAGAGTTCTTAATCAAAATTACATTGTTTTCTTATTTCTTACATTATCTCAAGTATCTGTGCTTGATTTGGTTATCTAGAACGGCGAGATCATGAATTTGCCTTCTATCTTCAATAAAGATTACCAATTGGGTTTGCATCCATTTCTCCTTTTTCGTGCCACACGGGGATCCTCGAGCTCGCAGGCCATAAAAGATCTTTGGGATGAGGAGGGTGTGGTTAGGACCGTTAGGTGTTGCATATGGTGAGAGCTTATGTTCTGCGATCACAAATTCTGTAGACACTGACCGAAGCGGTCAACTGGAGACTGAAATCCTTCGAAGCAAGAGACATGGTACAGGTACAGGAATTACCTGCCATAACAAACACAGCAGGGGTGGGTGGGGTTTTTTGCCAATATTTTAATTCACATGGGGCGTGAAATTTGAATTTCCTGGTGTTATTATTATTATTATTTTTTTTAATTTCAAATCCAGCATTTATAACATTTCTAGCACAAATCAACTGTCCATAATTTCGCGTGTATCAAGTTAAATTAAATGGTGAAATGAAATCTTAAAGAGTGTTCCAAGTAAAACTAGTATTTTGTCATGCACGTGAATTCATGGATTATATTGATTTTACGTGAATTCAAGAGGTTTAATTTCAAAATTAATCTAAATAATTTTATTTATAGCCAAAGTGTATTTCCTATGAGTAACAGTGATTTATTCTAGATTTGTAACTCTTATATTGGTATTATTGTGTTAAAAATTATATTTTGGTAGCTTGATTAACTTTGTGCAATTGATTAAAATATCTTTATCGATTGATGCATCAGTGATTTGATTTCTAATTTAGCAATTCTTTATGAAAGGAATTGAAATCAGCAATTTTGTTGAATAGAATCCGAAATCATATCAAAGTGGTCGATCGGTTTCTTTCGGCGATGGCAGAAAAAATTGTGAGGGGGGAAAATTGATAGCTGCAAAATATGAAGCTTAGATATATAAGCTATAATACAAAGGCACTACTCTGCATCTGATAGTAAGTGACTCTATCGTCTTCTTTTAGCTATAGTTTGGGTAATCGCAGATTGAAATATAATTTATTGTTATCTGATTGGAGGTATATGAATAGGATGTCTGGTAATAATTGATTTTTAAAATGGTGAATATTATCTGATGTGCTGATTTTATAGACTTTACATTCTTCGGAAATCTAAGTAATAATTTGATTCTTCACTAATTGTACGTAAGATATAAATTGATATCATGAGACTTTGTTGATATTTACCATATGTTATATGATTGGTTTTATGTGTTTGATGTTTGCCCTCAAAAATCAAGCAGTTTGCTTCGATAGTTTGTATTCCCATTGAATGAATCGAGATAATCGACTTAAAAAATCCTTGAATAAGACGACTTTGATGTCTTCTAATGTTTGATGTTTGCACTCAAAAATGAAGCAGTTTGCTTCGATAGTTTGTATTCCCATTGAATGACTCGAGATAATGGACTTAAATTATCGTTGCATCAGACGACTTTGATGTCTTCTAATGAGCTTCCACGTTCCTTGATCTCGACTAGAAATGTATAATTGCTATAATAAGGATAAGAGTAAACATAGCTCTAGCTCTAAATTTAGATCTAGAGCTACTAGGAAAGAAAGTTCTAGAAGCTGGATTTCTTTAGAATGGGGGGTATTTAAAATTTTAGATTGATACATCATATTAGGATTATAAGCAAAAATCGTCGAATCGAAACCGCATTTTAGAAATCGTTGGTTTGGTGCCACGTGGATCCATCAACGAAATTGTTTTGAACAAAAAACGGTTTGGTTTACGTTTGAGAATTTTAATTGTGGTTTAAAATCAAACCGGACCAACGAAAAAATATATAAAATAAAAAAATGAAAAATTCAGATAAATTCAAATATGTAAAATTCAATAGTTTTGTTATTATTTTTGTCAATTTCTAATTTTTTATGTTTGATGTTTGCACTCAAAAATAAAGCAGTTTGCTTCGATAGTTTGTATTCCCATTGAATGACTCGAGATAATGGACTTAAATTATCGTTGCATCAGACGACTTTGATGTCTTCTAATGAGCTTCCAAGTTCCTTGATCTCGACTAGAAATGTATAATTGCTATAATAAGGATAAGAGTAAACATAGCTCTAGCTCTAAATTTAGATCTAGAGCTACTAGGAAAGAGTTCTAGAAGCTGGATATCTTTAGAATGGGGGGTATTTAAAATTTCAGATTGATACATCTTATTAGGATTATAAGCAAAAATCGTCGAATCGAAATCGCATTTTAGAAATCGTTGGTTTGGTGCCACGTGGACCCATCAACGAAATTGTTTTGAACAAAAAACGGTTTGGTTTACGTTTGAGGATTTTAATTGTGGTTTAAAATCAAACCGGACCGACGAAAAAATATATAAAAATAAAAAAATGAAAAATTCAGATAAATTCAAATATGTAAAATTCAATAGTTTTGTTATTATTTTTGTCAATTTCTAATTTTTT
>CAIGRH010088700.1:0-11160 GCA_903798295.1 Fraxinus nigra
AGGTGAAGCTCAAATTGGCACATATTTTGCTTGGTAGCGAGCCTAATAGGATATTTTAGAGGGTGTGTGGTAGAGATTAAAATCGGATTAAAATTGAAAATATAGCCGTTATTGTTGACTTTTATTAGACGGGTGGGACTCCATAACGGTCATATTTTTAATTTTAATTGAATTTTTAAGCCGTACCAAACAGGCTTTTAATATTATAATATGGAGAGAAGCATCTCAAACCAAACAAAACAGTGTACACAGTGTCAAGTCTTTCTAAACTTGAATAAAAAGGTTAAAACTAGTCCAAGCAGTCTCCAATATATCAGTTCATTCCTCTCAGTTATTGAAATGGTTTTCTAGAAAACAATACAAAAAACAAGTGCCAATATTTCTAACCGGTGTTGATGTCCTATGAAAAAAAATAATAAGAATGCAAACGGTTGGCCCGAAAAGGTAGAGCATTCGCTATTGTCCTGTCCTACTTTTCCCCTTAAGAGCAATCAAGCGAGATCAGCAAAATGATATCCTTCACATTTTCTTCAGTTGCACATTCAAACATTTCCGGACCAATTTATGAAGTCTGGTACAGGAATACACAACCTTTACCCAAAGATTATGCCCAAATCTCTGTAGCCCATAATATTCTTTTACTTCTGCCGCATTACCACTAACAAATTATTTCTTTTTTAACACCAGTTGTCCCTTAATCAAGAATAAATCAATACTACTAAGAGCATACAACACGAACAGGGCATTCCAAAACTTTTAACATTCAACATAATGTGCTATGTTTTATTCTAACTATAAAAAAATCGCCTGCACTCTCACCGTGTGTGCGCAGCACAATACAGCAAGTATTTCTCACAGAACACTGCAGAGGCTGGCCGCCGCTAAAGCAGATAAATTTGAGCTGTTATATGATTCTTTGCCAGCCAAAAACGGGGTAGGTGAGTGGAGTATGGATATAGGGTGGTCGGAGAAGAACGGGATGAACCGAATTAGGATGGATCGAAGAAAAAAATAGATTCCGTTGCCGGGACTTGAACCCGGGTCTCTCGGGTGAGAGCCGAGTATCCTGACCAACTAGACTACAACGGATTCCTGAAACTTCTGTCGAATTCAAAAAATATTTAGTGTGGAGGTCCAACCACCAATAAAATCAAAGTACATGAATCGAGATTTTTAAGAACTCTGACCGAGTCACTATTTTTTTTAAGTAGGGGTAAAAGAGAAATATGTAAACAAAGCTGAAGTTTAATGCTTTTAGAATAATATACAAGTAATTCCGTGTTATGTATTTCTATTTTTGAGCCTGTTTGAGTTCTATTTTTTTTTTTTTGAAGATCATGCTACATGTACAAGGTCACATGGGGCATGTACAACTATTATAATCCAATGAGAAAATGTATTTTGAAAATAATGAGAATCAAAATAATGCTTTTAGAATAATACACAAGTAATTCCATGTGATGTACTATTACTTCATGCCTTAGATCGTAAAGCGTATTAAATAAACATGAGTAATGTTATTCATCCCCAGTAGGGTTACAAATACAGTCTAAGTGGCTTTAAGGGATATGTTAAATGAAAGGTGAAATTAAATGACTTACTTAATTTCACCTATCATTTAATACCACATTAACGCCACATAGACTGTGTTTGTAACCCCAGTGGGGATGAATAGCATTGACGTTAGTCACTGGACAAGAAGATCGACTCATCTCCCAGCTATCAATTCTTATTATAATATCAGTGCCTAAGTTTTTGATCAGTTTTGTATCCCCGTCGTGGTTCCACATACTTAATATTCAATATTATAAAATTCATATTTGTTTTTGAAGCAGCAAAGTGGAATGAGATATAAAAGTATTCTTAACTTCATGCCAAACGATGAATCATGAAGGCCAAAATGTTGGGAACAACGAACCCTTCTTTATCAGAGAGATTTTTTCTTGTTTTGAGCCATCAAAATCCCATGCCAAATTATTACTATATAAAGAAGTCTTGGTTTGAAAAGCTTACACGAGGTATAGTGCCCTTTCGGACCGATATCTGCAATAATTTTGTCATTTTTTTGCTCAAAAATGCGTAAATTGCCCCCACACCCTGACATGGTCTTGATTGTCTAGAAGGTCTCATCGGAGAAATTTCTCAACTCATCCTACGAGCAAAGGTCGGGTCTCGGCATATCCTTGGATTCACATCACTAGCTGTGACTTCCAGAAAGGAACCAAGACAAAACTTCTGTTCTCGTGGAATGAGACTAGAAATTTCTGCAAGCATTATGTGTCAATTAGGCTAACAATGAGAAACAAAGGACAATTAATAAACCCACATGGAAACTTGTATGCATATTACAGCAACTAAAGGTCCCGTTATGAGAGCAAATAACGATACTGTTCTTCCATTTAACAAACAATTTATCGAAAAAGACTAATATATCAAACTAACAGCATGAAGTAATAGAGTGAATGAGAGAGACATTAACAAATTCTTATTGAGATAATACACCGTAGTGTCAAAGTAGTGAGATCTCAGGACAGTACACAAACATAGCAACGATAAATAACAGATTTAGATACTTGATGACAGAGTCAAGAAGACTTCAAGGTCGAAGACCAGACGATCTTATTTAAGGAGTGTTTTGACAATAGATTTGACATTGAGCTTCTTCAAATCTGTGTAAGACTGTCCACATCCAACAAACATTACAGGTGCTCCAGAAATATAAACCATAGACAGTGCAGCTCCCACCTACATCATGGACCATAACATTACAAATATACTACATAAAAGTGATACTAATACTTTATCCATTTCAAAAGTAAATGAAAAGAAAAGGTAAGGACTAAATAAAATGAAAGCCCACACCTTATCGTCGATGGTATCAAACTTAGTGAGCAGGATTCCATCAATCAATCTGGGATTGGGTGAGGGTGAGAAATCAGCTAGTTTCTGCAAGAAAATCATGAAAATTTGTTAATGTTGAAGAAGAAAAGTGAGTAGGCAATACAATTAACAGTTAATCTATCATATCAACCTGATTAAACTTTGACAACTGGTCCACAGCATCATTCCCCACAAGTGCCTCACCAACAAACAAAACGAGATCTGGACTATTAACATAAATAAGCTTCGACAGAGCTCTCATCAATGGTTCATTGTCCTGTAAAGCATAATCAAAAGTATGAATAACAACTGACATAAATGGAAGAAAACTAGACTCTAAAAATAGTTCGGCAGTAAGATGCAGAATCGTTCTCGGGATACCATGCTCAATTCATTTGACAAATGTTTCTGATCTTAACAATGCTTATATTAGTTCATTCATCAGATTTTGTTAATATAACTGCGTATACCTGCATTCGTCCGGCTGTATCCACCAGAACAACATCTGAACCATTTCGACTTGCCTCCTGAATTGCTTCCTTTGCCACAATTGCAGGATCCTTCTCATAACCCTTCTCAAATATTGGGATCTGATAGGGCATTCAGTTGAAAGTCATTTATCACTTCAAAGCAAGTTCTTGCTACTAGAGTGAGACTAAGATTTCAAGCAAATATAAAGCTTTGGGCCTGTGGCAACATAGTATACCTGAAGTCTACGTGCATGGGTACGCAGCTGCTCAACAGCTCCTGATCTGAATGTGTCACAGGCCGCCATCATGACATCGATCTTATGCTGCAAAAGCCAGTATGCAACCTGCATAGTGGTATGGCGTGAAAGTGATAAGACAACTACAGGGCAACAAGCATCAATTTATGTTATCATACTTCACCTTTGCAAGATTGGTAGATTTCCCAACTCCGTTGACTCCAACAAAAACCACAACATACGGTTTCCCTTGCTCCTTGGCAGCATGAACATCCCTCAAAATGTCAATGGAGCGCCTGGGAGTTAATATACGAACAAGGGCTTCTTCCATAGCTGCCTGGTATCATCAATTCAATCAAATACATTACTACTAGAAATAAAACGGAGATGTAACCCAGAAAATAATTAGCATGGGTATTCTTTTCCTAAAGATGCACGTCTCTGATATTGCTGAAGCACAATGTTCTTCCTTGTTTCCTTTCTTTTGTGGGTTCTCCTTGACGGGAATGGGTAGGACATGTTTGTTACCTGCACTGTCGAAGAAACTCTAGTAAAAGAGGCTAGCTTTTTGCCTTCAAGACTTGCAGCAACTGATTCACAAAGTTTTTCAGCTATTTCCTCTGCCTGTCCAAGGAATAGCATGAAGTCATTTCAAGAGTCAGTGTGACAAACTATCCTGAATAGAAATGGGCAAAATAGTTTTAAGCAAAGGAAGGAACAGAAAAACTATGGTTCCTGTACTGACCCTATCTTGAAACATTGTAAAAAGTAAAACTGAGACACAGTAAACAGCAAAAGCTAATTAACATACCACATTCTTCGTCATGAGCCTGTCCTTGAGAGCTTTCAGAGCTGGTTCTAGGTCAGATTTCTCCAAATTTGCTTTTCCAGCGATACTGAACCCACAATAATGAGCCAAAAGTGATTTGCATGTCCACAAATTCTACCAAATTCATTGTTCACAAAGAGGATAAGCAAGTCTAATCAAGATGGCAGACAACACGGCAAACAACTTGATCTCCACTCAATGAGCCCCAGTAAACAAGAATTCTCACAAAAATTAGGTTTTTGAAATATACAAAACGTTTTTTTTATCAAAAGCTGATTTACTAAAACTATTCTGTAGCACTTCTATGATACTGGCAAGATATCATTATTTAAAATAAAGAGAAGAATAACCATTCGGTAATCAAATTACGAAGACAAAAATTTCCAAACATCAGATCTCAGCATTTGCATGCTTCAAAAGTTATAAAAGGACACTAAATACTTATTTTCTTCTCTCATTTCGTGCATTAATCTTTTCTACATATATTTATCTTCTTCAGAGTTATTTCTTTAACTTTTGGGCTGCTTCTCAGAGGCAATTTTTCAGTGTACCTTAATTTCTAGGCTTTAGATACCACAAAATCATCATTGAAATTGAGGACAAAATGCCGCATGACACTCTGACGAAGTTCTTAGGTTTCACAGAATTAAGTTTTACGAGGCATTGTTATCCACTTATACTAAGCTTATCAGATCTTTCTAAATTATACAATGTCAAAATGATTGTACCTACGGGAAAATAAAATGTACCATTTTGGCCCAAACATGAAATAACCCAATCTCTTAAATGGCACAACTACTAGTTACACATGCAGGACAACAAAAACCCCATAGACAAATATGCAAACAAAAGATCCCGTTTCAAAGAGAATGAAGAAGCTACCTAGGTTACATATATGTTCTAAGAAATGAATAAGTTTGCAAATACAAATTTCAACCCGAATTTAATGCAAGATAGAGAGTTTACCTCTGGAACATGGATGAGAACCAACTTTTCTTCTTTGTTTCTACCTTATTATCCTTAGTCATTTCCTCATCCTCAGTATCACTTTCACTATCAATAATCTCCTCTTTGTCCATCATACTCTTACCTTGATCTGCTACTACAACAGCTATATTTTCATCCCCATTCTCACTCATTGGATCAGTAAAATCCAATTTTGACTCTGACGGTGAATCATCCCAAATTCTGTTCTTTTTAGTTACCTTTTTATTGGGTTCTACCTTGGAACCCTTGTTAACAAAAGTGTCAGTTTTCTTTCCACCTTTAGACCTAAGCTTCTGGAGTTTATTTACATCAAAAGCCCCAGTATCAGAGATCTTATTCTCTTTACTATTACCCATTGTGGGCACTTCCCCGTTTCCAACATGGTTATTTTCAAGTTTTCCGTTTTGTAATGGGTGACCTTTAAACTTGTTGCCATCTCCACCATCATCTCCAGATTCACCTCCACTCTTTTTTTTATTGCCTCCTTCCATACTACCATTTTGCACCTTTCCTTGTTTCTTACCAACATTATTATTCACAGGCTTGTTCACCTGCTTTGATTTCTTCATTTCCTCTGCACGAGACTCAGCTTCCTTCTTAAGCTGCAGAAATATGTCATCAAAGTCATTGTATGAAGTGCGCTTAGGATCGTAGATCTCCGAGAATTCTTTCTTAACCATAGCTAGCAAGTCGTCCACATACAAGAGATGAAGAATCCGCTGATATATAGCAACAAATACAAGTCCAAGTTCATTGTGAAATGTCCATTTAAGTGTATATGAAGCACCGGGTGCATCATAATTGTATGACGCTGCACCTGACCTTTCCTCCAAAAGGCAAGACCTAATCAAGGTGTCAATAGGTGAGCCCCTTAGAGCATTTCCAAGCTCTTTGCATGTCCAGAGGATCAAACCTCCTCTAGTAAATATCAGTAACTGCTCTAACATATCTAAAACTCAAGAATTTTTATCCTGCAACGAAAAATTAAATAGATGAATATTTCGCAGTTACAAATTACTTTTTGAGGAAGTAAACCTGAATACAGGATCACACGACTAGCAACTTGATTCAAATTCTAGAGACGTATATAACAAGAAACAAGAGAGTATGTGGAAAACATAGATTTGTCTATGGGAACATTACTTTTGTCCTGTTATGAAAACTTTCCAAGGTAATAAACCTGAATTCAGGGTGGGGTCACTCAACTAACAAGTCAATTGAAATTCAACAAGCTAATGTATATTATAAATAACCCGAGAATATGTGGTGGAAGCATAGATTTGTCTAGCAAACATTAATTCAGGCCAATAAATAAGATAATCGGAAAATATCATATCAAATTTTCAAGCTTTAAATCCATTTTCAATTTCGGATAATAGCACAGAGGCGGATCAGAAGCTGTACAAGATACAGCATTATGAGAAGCATAAATAATTAGATCATAGCGTGTAATTTCTATTTCAATCACACACAAGGTTTCCAACAGAGAAACCTTTACATAAAAACCTAATATTCGTGCCTATTTATGTACAATAACACACGCATATATACACCACTCGAATACGTATCCACTCAAACACAGATATGCCTAACGCTGCGTTTGGAAGTATAAATTCCTGGAATTGAAATTCATCAAATATTAACTGAATTTGAATTAAATCATTTCCGGTGCCGATTTGAGTCCAATTCCATGCTTCAAAAGACAAAAATTATTATTCCTATAAAAATCAAACAGAAATCAAGAGCAGATTCCATGAATTATCTACGAGATTTTCACTAAAACGACAGAGCCGGCGTGAATTCAAATTCAAAAAATTAAATCCGTAGAGCAACACAGATCAAAACAAAAAATCAACCTTTTCTAAATTTACTTGAAAAAAAAAAAAACAGAAAAGAAAAGCAAGATCTAACGGAGAAGAGAGTAATAAAACGTCATCGATTTAACTATCATTTTACCTCTTGAAGGAAATTTGAGAAATTGTGAAGAAACGGAAAGGAAAAGAAAAGAAGAAAAAACAAAAAAAGAAAGAATCCAAACAATGCGAATGTTGTAGGTTTATATATGAAGAGGTGGAGTTTGACTTGTATTTGGTCGGCCCAAAATAATGTTCATGCCTCGTGGAGCTCATTTTCATATATTTTTTTTCAAAAAATTTCTTGTAAGAATTCTTATTTATTTATAAATAATAATTATAATACCTTTATAAAATAATAATCTTGAATCTAAAAAATTTATTATTTTAGAGAAATTATTGAATTGTCCACAAATGAACATTTGTTAATTTATCGATTGATAATGCGCTATAAAAATATAATAGTTAGATTGAATTACGATATCATTTTTTTCTTTTATTCGTGGGGTGACGAATTATAAAATAATCATTAATATGATAATGAGCGTAAAAAATTAAGAATTCACTAGCATGAACATCCCTTTATAAACAAAAATTGCAACTTCCGGTGTTCCAAATCGATCTTGAATGTAAAAAAGTACATAGAAATTACTTCAATGAGCTTCAAAACCCACAATATTTCCAAGCCAAAAAAGCAAAGGAATTTGAGAAAAAGCCATTAAAAGCAAAAGATAATTTCTTTTTGTAGAATGCTTCTCAAAACTTCTAACTTCTGAAATTAATATCCTCTTCATGATCTTCACCAAGAAAATTCCCATGCACAAACTCTCCCACAAAGTCACTGCACAGAAAAAGCCATCCCACAATAGCCTAAAGGCCACAATTAAAGATGCCAAGACAAAAGTGTATCCTGCATAGGCAACCATGTCTAGCAATGGTATCTCTCCTCCTCCTCCTAAGGAATGCAACGTTGCCTCGAGCAATAGCACTTGGAGAAGCCAACAGAGTAGTCCTGTCGTAAACTGTACGCCAAGGGATTCTGGGCTAAACCTACAAGTCGCCATTCGATCAGTATGCAGAATTGGACTGGGTAGAATAATAAGCAAATTTTGTCGCATGACTCTCTTTCTAAACTAGTTTGTTGTGATGGCTAAGAATTTTGATGTTTTGAACCTTTCACAAGTTACATAATCGATTCAAGTGGCAGAAAATGATTGGTGCGACCAACCTTGAATAACAAAACTTAGAGTGCATATAGTACTTTTGAATAGTTTAACGAGTCAAGACATTGCTATCACAAAATCAAACAAATGAACTTACTTGCCATTGATGCCCAAAAAGAAACCAGCAAGAATCAAATATGTACCAAATGCCATCATAGGAATGTACAAATCTGGTGCATTTATATCATAAATTGGAGGTTTGAATGAAAATTCACCCCCCGCAGGCTCCATTGATCTCATCCAATGTCCCTTCAAATTTAAACAAAAAATAAATAAAAATAAAAATATCATATATTATTAAAAATCAGAACAAATATTTTAATAGAAATCATGTGAAATTTATATGTTTTTTGACCTAAATATGTACAACAAAAATGCATAAATTAAGGTTGAAGGTACCTTGTGGAGAAATGGAAACAAAACCATCTTCAACTTGTTTTTCACGTAGTCGTCATTCACTTGAAAATAATACCGTGGACTGGATATGTATCTGCTTATCTGTTATCACATTTTCCGCGACATGAAAAAGAAAAAGAAATGAAATTCATTGCCTGAAAATCACCAGTGGGCAGTTTATTGTAAAGAATGAATAATTTCTTACGTTGCTTTGAAAATATTCAGAGCCCGATTCTAAAATCTTCTCTTTATAAGCTCCAATTTCAGTTCTGATAAAATCTGATCGTGCTTCGTAGAAAACATTTCCAACTGCATTAAATTGCTGACATGAAGCAGCTGGTATTGATACTCTAGTTTGAAATCCTGAGTTCCTGTACATGGCTGAAAACAAAAACAGAAGAGGAAAAGGGAGTTTAGTTCATTAGAAACTGAATTTTTGGTTAAAAATCGGAACCTCGTCTATCTGAGTTTTCTTGATAGTATTTTTGTTCAATGATCCTTGGTGAACACGATAATAAGGGGGGTCTTTCGGGGATTTGATCTTCAATAAAGCTATTTGTACAAATTTGAGTTACAAAAGTTGAATTACAAAGTGTGTTGGTAATATTCAGACCGTTGATTTCAAATGATTTAAAAATCTATTTTTAAAAATGATTGGTGTAAATATTATTTTGCTAACCAACCTTGTAACATAATTTTGTACATGTAACATAGTTCTTTGATCTTTTGGGAATCAAAATACTTAGTACTGGTCTGGTGTGACACTCTTAAATTTATTTTATGATTTGTTATACGATCGTTTTCAACTGCGTATTCACATAATAAAATAATCTACACGTATACCAAAAAAATTATATACCTTTAATTCACACATTCTTCCAAAAATCAATATTCAAAACTTTCTTTTTCCTACCAAAATGATTCTCTTGGGTCCGTTTGATACCCTTGATTTTTTAATTTTTTTTTTTTTGGAATTGGAACAAATTTTAGACCCAATGGTAAAAAATATTTCACTTTAATGGACAATTTTCATAAAAAAACGAAACCTAACGAACACCGAACTTTCAACATTTTTCATGAAAAATTATACCAATCAAACACAATTAATTACAATTTTCAATAAAACAATTTCTAAGAAAATCTTTTTCTTGTAAAATAATTTTTTTCCACACATTCAATGAAACGGACCCTTAATTTAACTAATAAGAAATTCATCTTGAGTATGGTTGTAGAAAAATATTTGCACATTAACAGTCTAAAAACGGTTAAAATTGACTGTCAATAAATATTCATAAATATAGCAGCGATGACATCAATTGATTTTTGTGTCTTCAAGGCAAATTAGTGTCAAGTCTGAATCAATAGAGGTGCAGAATGGACCATTTACAGTCCCAAATAACACTTCCCAATGACGTGGATAAATCACAAAAAGATTATCATCTTTGACACTGGAACAAACAAAAGGAAAATGGAAAAACAAAAAATTGTGGAATGGACTCAATGAAGATCAATTTTTTAATAAAATTTGATAAAAATGATGAAATATATAATAAAAAAAAAAATTAATAGAAGTTGTCATAAAAGTGGATTAAAATTAGTTGTTAACTTTAATTTAAATTTTTATCAATTATTTTAGCTAAACCGAACAGGGACTAAAGAGTCGGGATGTGTTCGAGGCATAAACTCGTCTCTAAAATAGCATAAGGGTTCATGGCTAATTCTTAGATCTAATGCTACCTTCAATCGCTCATAAAACATATCAAATATTAGTTCTCCTAGTACAAGGTTGATATTGTGGTGAAGATAAGAAATCCAGAAGAGCGAGTACTCCTCACTTGTCAATTTGAATAAATAATACAATGTCAATTGATGAGATATCGACCAACATCAGTTAATCAAACGGAGATTCATGTTATGCAATAATTGTGTACGCACGTAAAATTATTGAGTATGAGATGTCTCAAACTATTCTATTACTTTATTATCACAAATAACTCAATTTAAAATTGTAACCGAGCTCTATAATTATTTAAATTCGAGACATGCACAAAAAAACTAAAATCATGTAGACTTTGTTTTATGATTGATATCTACAAGGATAAAAGAAAAGAAAAGAAATGTAGAGTAATTAGATATTCATTTTTTGAAGTAAATATTTTTCTTAATTTTATTTAATTTTTCTATCCTTTTTTTTTTTTTTTTTGACCTTTCCCAAATTACATATAATTATTTTTAATGATCGTGTTCGATAGAATTAAAAACTCTCCTATAAGTTTGTGTTTAACA